>VZTI01004187.1:231009-252965 GCA_013397865.1 Struthidea cinerea
GAGGGAATTGCGAGGAGGGGGATGTCTCTGGGATGGAGCCATGGGAGGGGGAAATCGGAGGGTCCTGGCTGTGAGGGGACTCTCAGGGGCTTGAGGGGTCCCTGTCAGGGGGGACACTGTCATGGAGAGAACTGTGGGAGTTGGGGGTGTCTCTGTGATGGGGTGTGCAAGGAGGAACTGGGGGGGTCCTGGCTGTGAGGACACCCCGAGGGATTCTAGGGGTCCCTGTCCTAGGAGGGCCCCGAGTGATTTGGGAATAGGCAGGGAGATGGGAGATGCTGTAATGGGACTGAGGCTCCGGGGTGGGATCCCTGCATGAACCCCGGGGCTCTGGGGTGGGGCCCGGTGCCAGCAGCAGCACCTCCAGTGCTGCTGATTTCGGGTGATGTCAGGCAGTGGCACCAGCAAAGCTCTGGGCCCCCGCCAACAGGCTTTGGCTGGGATTGCCAGGAAGCCGTCCTGTTCCCGAGGACAGGTTGGATTTGCCAGGGAAGGGGACCTGGGTGTGAGCATCCCCCTGGGGCAGAGCGCTGCAGGCTTGTCCCTGCAGTGCCTGTCTTCATCCATCGCATCCTGCTGCTGCTTCCTCACCAGCACATTGCCGGGACTCTCAGTGGTGCTTGGCACTGGATGGGGGTGATGCCCACTGGACATGTGGAGTGTCACCAGCAACTGACTGAGGTGACTGAGAGTGGGGTTAAACAAACCAGCAGTGAAATCCCCCATGTCTGATTCACCCCGTAGCTGCTTCAATGCTGCCGAAGCTCCAGGCTGCACTTTGGCATGGACCAGGCTTTGTGCGGACAGGATTATTATTAATTAATTATTGTTAGGTGAATTCATTATCGTTAGGTGATGTGAGGGCTGGGAGCTTCGCTGTGTGACAGACTGAGGCCAGCTGCAAGGTAATGAGCACCCGGTAGAAAATGCATGTGAACATCAGGGCTGTGCCTCAGCCACAGCTCTGCCACGCTTGCAACTATGTTATTGTGGTTTTGGAGCCAAAGCCTCCAGCGAGCTGCGGCTGATCTGTTATCAGTTCATCTCTCTTGGATGTCAGACCTGTTGCAGGAATTCCTGAGGAGATGCCAGGAGCAGGCTGCAGTTCTGGAAACAAATATGCCCACTCTGGTGGTGGCTTCTAAGGAGTTACAAACTGCACCCAGCAGCTGCCCGGAGCAGCAGTATTCCTTGCAGTTTTCTTGGTCTGCAGTTCCCAGTGGGATCCAGACCTGATGCTGTGCTTTCCCTCCAAAGAGCCCCCTGTCAAAATTGGCACTGCTTGGTGAAATGCCACGTTCACGGGAAGACTGGGAAGCTGTGCTCCAGGTGTGCCGGGATGCCCTTTAGTCTCAAAGCTTGGGTTTGCTTCTGTTCAGCTCTGGAGTTTACAAAACGCAGCTTCCAGGATGAGCCAGCAGGAATTTGTGGCATCTGCTTGCTTTTCCACACAGCCAGGAGTGGCGAGCCCAGGACACTCCTCTAAGTGCAGCTGTGTTCTGGGGAGGGAGCAGAGATCACCCCGGGTTCTGCCAGCTGGGATGGGGTTTGGAGCTGCCACCAGACTGGTTTTCCTCAGCTGCTGCCCAACATAGTCTGCGGATACTTGCTGAATCCTGAGGGCACCAACGGGGAGCTCTGCAGGGCCCTGCAGCTCCTCTGTGCCCGTGTGCAGAGCGACTGCCGGGGCATTAGTGAGAGGGTGTAGCTACAAGCCGTTGAAATTCCAGGAATCTGAGCCATGTTCCTCCGGGGAAAAGCAGGGAGGACCTCGTGGGCCAGCATTAATTTGTGTGATACTGAGTTGGATTTGGGGAGAGAAGGGAAGGGAAGGAGAAACCAATCATAATTACTAATAAGCCAAAATAATATTAAATAAATTTTAGTTAATTTAATTTAAATAAACCAAATATTATTAGAGGCAGGCTTTTGGCTTGCAGTGTTGAATTGTCATGTGGTAGTTATTTGAAAGACCTCACTTTTTGGGAGGGTTTTCTTTACTTTTCTTTATTCAGCTTGTGCCCCTTGGCCTTTAGTCCTGGGCCTCCCCTGGCACGTGGGTTTTTCTGAGGAGGGTTGTTCTTTCTTTTCACTTTCTTGTGAGACACTCGAGTTCTTCCAGTGCTCAAGGAGCAGCCAGCTGTGCCTTGGGAATGTGGAGCTTTGTAGCCTTATTTGGGAAGCTGCTTCCCAGGCACGGCTCAGCACTCCGCTGGCACTGTCGTCCTTCCCCTGCTGAGCAACATCGGTCTCCTTCTAAGAAACTGCACTGCTGATCGATCCATCGGTGAATCGTGGAGGCCAGGATTTGTAAGGATGCCCCACAGAGCCTTGAGTCTCCCCAAACTGTGAGTCTGACTTTTCTGGGAGACTCCCTTGGTGCAAAGTCTGAGGAGGCTTTGGCGGGAGCGTGGCACATCACTGAGCCTGCTCTGAGCACAGCTGGAGCTGGTCAAGTTTTCAGGGAGATGCACAAGGTATCTGTTCACCCTGATATCTGAATGTTCCCACCAGGGAACCAAATAGGCCGTGAAATGCTGGGTTTGGGTTACAATCTGGTTAAATGCAGCTTTTGTGGCTAAGGATCGATCTGCTGATTTTGAAATACAGCGCTGTAATAGTTCCACAGAGTGTCATAATAAGGAAATATGTATTTATAGTGACCATGTTCATCTTTTATAGTGACCATGTTCATCTTACAGTTGCCAAACAGCGTTGCCCAAATCTCTGCAGTTGAAGCATTCTCCTTCTGGGTGGCAAAGGCTGCAGCAGAGGAGCTCTGAGGGGAACACCTGGACATACATGACGGGGGAAAGTGGGCACAGCTCTCCCTGTTCCTGCATCAGAACAAACTCCTGCTTCAGCAAAAGTTTAGGGAGTGGAAGGAGGAAAAAAATCAGGGGATTGCAACCCATCCAACCCAACTTTATTTCCTAGGAGACTACTGGAACAAATACATTGCTTGTAACACCTCGAAGAACACAAGTAGAGGTATTTGCCATGTCCAGCTAATCTGATTCCCTCTCAGGTGAGCAGAAGTCAGCTTGAGAAATACGCTCCAGCCCAGTTTCTCAAATTTTACTTCAGTGCAACACCCTTTGAGGCTCCTTGATGTCTGTCAAAGTAAAAGAAGAGCTAGCAGCTAATTCTACTTTTGTGTAGGAATTTCCTGCTGTATGCCAGCAGTCAGGGGTATGTAACCCTTCCAGGGCTGCTCTAATCTCTTCCATCCTGTTACTGCATCCCTCTTACTCCTCACGAACTGCTCATGTCTTTGAGGCTGTGCTGTTTTCATGTTACTTTTCTAAGTTGAAAGCCTGAAATAAGAATTTCTTGAGGCTCTTGAAGCCCTTCCTGCAAGAGACGTACAGTCCACAGTGCAAGGAGGAACTGGTTTCTCAGATATTATGAAATAAATATGAAACTGCCTGGAAAACCATGGCCAGGGAACTTGACAGTAGCTCACTGTTCAGCTGAAAGAATTTATCAAGTAAGTTCCTTGTTTTGGCTTGGATAATGGAATTGAGAATGTGCTTATTGAATTTGCAGACTGAGCTGGGAATGGGTTCCAGAGCTTTGAGGAGCTGGATCAGGATCAAAACAAACTCTGGAGATTGACCCAATGGGCTGAACAAAATCTGATGCAGTTCAGGAAGGAGAAATGTAGAAGTTACATTTAGGTGAGAAGAGTCCATTGCATGAAAATGGAACAAGAAGATCCAGGCCACGTCCCATGGAAAGACGTGGTGAGCAGCAAGAGCCACCTGAACCCTAAAGCTGGTGCTGCAATTCCAGTTCTTCAGCCTCAAAAGAAATAGGAGTTTGTGGGAAGGAGCAGGCAGCTTCAGCTGGGTCTCATGTGAGGTTTTGCCCTGTGTTCATACAGTTCGTTCAGTTCAAACTGTTCCCCAGGGTTGTGGTTGGGGTGTCCCACCTCTCGTACCAAGCAAGCTGTGCAGGGAACTTGCGGTGGCACTCATGGTCATCTGCCAGGTTTAACTGAGTGCTCCTGCAGACTTAGGTTTGTCATTTTGGCAAGCCAAAAATCTTTCCCCACGGTTGGTTTCTCACTGCTTGTGAATCTCAGGGGTTGCAGCTGGTCTCAAGTCTCGAGTGCTCAAAAGGGCCCTTACACAGCTCATCTGGGATCTTTCCTTCTCAGGAGATGCTTCTTTACCTTTCTACAAGTGGTGGGGCTCAAGGTTTCCCTTGTCACATGCTTGTTAAATCTCCAGAACTTGCAAACTACTCTTTGGAAAGCCTGTTAGGAGGAGGTGGACAGTAGTCTCAGGCCTTTCCTTTTGGTTTCCAAGAGGAATTCTGGGGTAGTATCTTTGTGATTTTGTTGCCTAGCTTCATTGTTGTTTGTCTTCTCTGAGTTGCTGTTTACAAGATGAGTTACTAAATGTGTTTTTAAACTCAATCTGTAGCATTGTTACTCATTAAGTCATTTTCATCTAGATTACATCCAGAATAAGATAGCCAGTGTAATCTGCTTTCATCTGCTGCAATGACCATCAGAGGCTTTTATGGATTCAACTCAGAACCCTGCATCTTTTTAAATTAATTTTTGTTAACCTTGTACCATTTCTGCATGTGAACAAAGCCTAATTTATATGCACAGTGGGGCCTAAGAACCAGACATCAACTTTAGTCTGGGCCCTGCTTTAGGATGTGATTTTCTTTATGTATGCTTTTGCATTCCCCTATCTCTGCATTAGCTTCTGTCAGTAACTGTTTTCAATTACCAACTTTTTCCTGGTCTGCCTGCACTCAGCAGCCTGTTTACCATGACCTGATTTCAGAACGCTCACCACTTCCTGCCCGAGAGGTAACTCAGTGCCCGAGTTACCTGGGAGAGCAAACAACACAGAGCTTGTTCAGATCATCCCAGCTTTGATGTTTTGAGCCCTGTGTCCCCAAAACTGTTGAGGCTCATGTTCTTCCTTGCTCGCTTCCTGCATCTGCTGAGAGCTGCTTTTATCTACCAACTCCCAAGCGATTAATCTTATTTCATAATAAAGAAAACCCCAAACAAACAGACAACGTACTTTCCCCGGCTCTGGGAATTCTTGCTTGAACATGGGACCCCTTCACTGGGAAGAGGCCAAGCTGGCTGGCAGCTCCCTGGCTATGAATCCTCCATTTGTGGCCCCGCACACTGCCCCGGAAGAGGCACGGTGGATGTTTGTGGAAGCGATGGCCAAGCGACTGTGAGACCCAGTCTGCTGGAACAGTGGGCGTATTATAGCTGCAAAAGGCAATTTCTCTGCCAAATCTCATTGTGCAAGAGGGTTTATTCTTCAGCCTTGCAAAGATTTCGCTTTGTTGGTTCCTTTTTCACTTGCTGCCTGAGAATTGAGAAAGAGGCGTCAGGACTGCCATGGAAAATGAGCCCTCAGCTCCTCAGCCTTACCAGGACGGAGCTCTGCTGCGCTCAGACGTCCAGCATGTGTGAAAGCAACTGGCTGGCATCCCACTCCTCCTTAATGTGTTAGTTTTCCCTGTTTTTTTAGGCTTTGGACAGTTTTTGACATATAATCTAGCTCAGTAGACCATGCTCTGCAGCTGCGTTGTGCAGCACCGGGAAGCAAATGTGGAGCTCGTTTTGGGCGTGATACTAAGTAAGGTATTTCCATGCATTTCCTACAGAAGAAGAGGAACAGAGGCAGAGGCACTTTCCTGTAACAATGGTGGGTTTAGGGTGCAGAGCTTTCTCAGGATATTATTAAGAAACAATTAACAGAGGTTCGGTAAAGACCACATAGACCCTGTGAAATAAAATACCTTTCCATGTGGTGCTGCTTTTCCCAACTGCCAGGAACGCCTCCCTTCCTGTTCCTGGAAAACAAGGGCCGGGCTGAGAGGCTGAGCTAACCAGGCTGACGCCCTCCAAGAAATGTTAAAGGCGTTGTGGTTACTGCAGGATGTTGTATCATCAGCTTCTGTAATGCTTGCATGGCTGAAATAGCCTTCCAGCTATGGGAAGAAGCTATCCAAAGGCTGGCTCTGAGGTGACAGGAGAATATTCCTCTAGGCTGTGCAGCACAGGAGATCTGAAAAAGTGTGTAAAGCCTTTGCCCGTTTGTGTGTAATTCTTACTGAAATGCATGGGTGAAGAATTGTAGATGGGGCTCATCTGCTGGTTTGTCAACCATTGCATGGAAGCCAGCGAAGCAGGCAGTATGTGTCCAGTGTCTGGAAGCAGACAGTGTTTGGAAGCAGGCAGAAGATGGCTAAATGCAGGATTGGGAGGAGGACAAAGAGGACAGAGTCCCCTCCTGCAACTGGAGGGCCCTGCAGGCACACTGGTCTGGATGTGTGCTGCTTCCGCTTCTTCGTTTTGACCTCTTGCAGGAAACAATAATGGTCATTTCTCTTGAAAGGGCTGCTGGCTGCTGGCTTCATCCTTCTTCCTTTCCCCTCCCACAACCCAAAGCTCCCACAGCCATGCTCTTTTCCGCATTCCTGCTCTTCCTCTGCGCCGGCTCTGTCTTGCCTGTAGAGATCCATCCCACAGGGCTGGAGCTGTCTGTTGCTCTGTTTGTACAGCACTCGTCTTGCTGAGACCCTCGGGCACTGCTGTAGTAAGAGTGATTATGGAGAGCACGGTAGAGAGGCAATTCTGGCTCGATCTGCCTGAGAGTCAGCAGCTCCCAGCCCTGGTTCGAGCCGGGGAGCTGCAGAGCTCCTCCCTTCCCAGCCATGAAAACCCGGGGCTGATCACTGGCAGGGTGCTCTCTTGAAAGGCAGCAGGTGTCTTGTTCCTTAAATCAAAGATACAAAAATCCAAACAGCACCTTCTGGCTTCACTGGGATCGAATCTTAAATGTGTCAGAGGAGTTCTGGAGGCTGCCTGAATCTTGGGCATATCCAGTTCTGAGATGGACCATCAAAGCATCAGACACTGTGCTACTTACACAAGCCAGAACTAGGAGGTATTTTTTGGCAGCTCAAGGGTTCTTCCCTCCTCCAGTGCTGACTTGAGAGCTTCTCTGGGAATTTAAGGGTGGTGTGAAGGAAAGGAGGTGGGTTTCTTACACGGCTTTCCATAACAGTTAACATCACAGTTGAAGATATTTAAATTGATTCTGGTTGCTAAAAGTGCTTAACAAAACTAAAATAAAGCCCTGCTTTGAGATACAGTCACGTCCTGTGTGTTACTGTTGGTGATAGTGAATTATACAAATACTATTTTCCAGCTTTATAAGACAATTCCAAAAAGGGTTGCCTTGGGAAAACTGCCGTGTGAAGCCCACGGAGAGGAGGAAGAGCGTGAACTCCTCTGCTTGTAAGTTATTCCCTGTCCAAGGGCACGTGCATGTGTGTAATCCTGATGTGTCTGTGCTCTCTGCTGTGCTGCAGGTGGCTGCTGTGGCTCTGATGAGAAGCAGTATGTGTATGGAGGCTGGGCCTGGGCGTGGTGGTGCATTACTGACACCCAAAGGTAAGGAGACCCTTGTTGTTTGTGGGCTTTTGGAGTAGGAATTTGGCAAAACCATCCCAGTGGGGCTGTCAAGGGTGTCTTTAGGAACACTGGACCAGGCACTGCGTATGAAACCAGGGGTGAGCATCAGGAGCTCTTTGCTGGCTGTTGGCATGGGGACAGCTGGGTGCCACAGTGCAAAAGACACACACAAAAAAAGAAATCACATGCTTTCAGCTGAAGTACTTTTCAAATGGCCTCTATGCCTACAAGAGGAGCCAAGTCCTGCCCAGTACGGCCCACCCCCTTACCCAGTAACAAACCAGTTTGTGACCTGCAGTGCACCAGTGCCCCCCCCGCTCCTCAAGTCTCTCTTTGTAAAGATCTGCTGACTGCTCTCACCTTGGGAGCAGACTGTTCCCATTTAAAACCACGGGATTTCCTTGCTCTCCCTTTCCTCAGCTGTGGATTTTGCTTGCTGCTGCTTACAGTCTAGGCTCTGAGCTGACACGCTGTGGTAGAGCTGCTGTCCTGCTAATACAGCTCTTTGTCTCTAGGAGCTGTAGGAATGCTCCCTCCCAATACATCCCTCATGCTCACTGATGCAGGTTTCCTCCGTCTGTGTAAAAAAATAACAGGGAAAGGATAAAGACGTGACTTTTGGGTTTTACACTGAATGATGGCCAGAGGTTGTGGTTAACCCTTACAGCCTCTTCCAACCTCTTTTCCCTGTACCTGTGTTGTCACCAGCAAAGTGAGCATGTGTCTGTCCTCACTCTGCACATGATGGAAGGTGGGAGGGGAAGGAAAAGCCCAGCTTGTGGGCCCAGTGTTTAAGGGCTGCATTTGATCCAGACAAGCTTCGTTCCTGAATTTTTGTGAGACATCTTGTTGGGAGAACTGTTAATTGAACAAATGGTTCTTCCTTCTCCTCTTCTTTTGTGAGTAGCGCAGAGAATGGTGCAGGACCTTGACCTGCCCAGTGCAGGAGATCAGATACATTTGGGAGGCTGATTTATTGAATTAAGGATAGTCTGAATCCAGGGCCAAGAACTGGATTGCTAGGAATGAGCTGTTATGTGATAGATATTACTTAGCAAATGGGGCTCTTTACAGGAATTCCAGCATCCAAACAAATCTTCTACTTTAAAATCCATACCAGTTCATGCCGTGGGATGTGGGGCTTAATTCTCCTTTCTCAAATGCCATAAGCTGTGCCCCAGATGGAGCCTGCTGCATTAACATGAAGAGTGAGACAGATTTCCTTCTATGAAATTAGGACATTTTTTCTGGATCTTCCAGTGCTGCGAGCAAGAGAGACAGGAGCAATTGTGTTGCTGTCAGCGGCATCCCGCCAGGTAGCATTAACCTGGGAACAAAAGGAACAGTTAGAGCTGGCAGGGTGCTGGGCACTTACCCTGCTGCAACCTTGAGTGCTGGGGAAAAACAAGGGGAAAAAATGCTGTCCCTGTTTAGGGGTCAGAAATAAAAGCAGTGAGAGAGACAGCGTGGTCTAATATGCCTCTGGGGGAGCCAAATGGTGTTAATTCAGCTTCCCAGGACAGCACTTGGAAGCAGCTCCTCTCCTCGATGCCTTAGCCAGGGGTGGTAGCCAGGTCCCTGGCATTTTCATTTTTCTGGCCTCTCTTAAATATTGACGTAAAAGTATCTAAATTATTACCAAAAGGAATTTTTCTGTGTGCGAAGATTACTTCAACAGAGGATTCCAGCTGACACCAGGATGGCGTAGGTGGTTCAGTTTCATGTGCAGGGTGGGGATGAGCCCCCAGCCTGTCTGTCCTCATTAAAAGAAGCTGCTGGATGCTGTAAACTTCCCCCCAACGACCAGGGAAGCTGATTATGGAGCCCGGGGAGCGGGCAGTGGGAGAAAGGCAAACTGAACAGGGAAAAGCTGAAACGTGAAAGTCTCGTCTGTCCTTTGCAACGAGTGTCTTACTCTCTGGTAACTGCTCTGTGTATTTGCTGTCCTACCCTTACTCCTCCCTGCTCAGAGTGTCTTTGGAGGTTTTGACCATCCTCTGTCGCTGCGAGAATGTTGAGACGTCGGAGGGGGTCCCACTGTACGTAACAGGGGTTGCACAGGTAATAATCCACCAGCTTCCTAACACCCTGTCTAACTGTTTATCCCTCTGTTTTGAGCAGCAGCAGCAGCAGCAGCAGGATAACAAAAACTAATGGTTTTCTAATGGGACAGCTGAAATCTCCATACCCTCCTCTCCTTCCCCTTCTCCTTCTCCAGCACTTGCCCTGTGGCACTCCACAGTTAATAGGTAATGCAGACAGGTACATCCCTGGCAAATTCCACATTCAGCATTGCTGTACCTAACATTTGCTCCTGCTGTAACCCTTTCCTTGCCAGCACTGTCTCCACTGTGGGTGTGGGGCAGAGCAGAAGGGCGTCTGCTTTTGTGTGGAGGCACAGGCAAGCCAGGTTGGATTCTGTACAGGATTTGGGACAGGTGGGAAGGCAGGTTTTGTGCCATTTCAAAACTGCAACTGTGCCTGGCTCTGCAGTGTTGGCTATGGATTCCCACTCAGCCCTTCTTCCTCCGCATGGAGACACTGCCCATTTTGGATGTTGTCACCTCTGAAAGTACAGCACAGAGACCTCGGATGAGTTGCAGCACACAGGACTGACATTATGAACCATTAATGACCAAACATCCCTGTGAACAGAACTAAGAAGCAGCACAGTTTGGGAATTAAATTCCAGGTCTAGATTAGGCCTTCAGAAGGCTGAAATCCTGCAGTATCTGATTAAAGCTGTGAACACATGGCAAAAAATGCCTGTGCATGTCCTGGACAGTGGGATGTGTTTTATCAGCTCCCAGTTTGCGTGCCAGTTTAATTAGGACAGTGGCCAAGGCAGGCATGAACTTGCAGAGATAAGTTTCAGCACTTCCAGCCAATTCTGGAGCAACTCAACGTGCACGCAGCAGCCCAGGGCAGCCCCTTCATGGTTCAGATGTTTGACCTAATGTTCACTGACACAAACTCTCTGCCCCGTGGCTCCGTGTCCTGACTCCCAACGCCTTTCCGGCTCGTTATGGCTAACGTGGGAGCCAGGCTTGGCTTCCTGGAACAGAACCTGCCACAGCCAAGGATGTCCCTTGTCTTACGAAATTATGTCCCTGCAGATTGCTGGGACTGACCAAAGTACCTCAAGCCCACCTGGGGTGACTGAGAAAGCTCTGGAGCTGCAGGATCTGTTCCTGGGTGCCTGATACTCTACAGGCATGGCCATAAAGAGCTGGAGACTCATTTCCATCTGCCCTTGGGTCACGGGACACTGGAAAAATGGAAGGAGAGGTGGGTGAACCAGGTCAGGGGGTAGGTCTGTGTAGGGCTAACCCAGGGCTGCTTCTTCAGCATCAGTGCCAGGTTCTGCCAAGCACCAGTGCTCATGTGAGGTGGTTGGGAGCATCCCAGTGCTGTGCTGTGCTTCTAAACCAGTGACACCATCCCGTGCTGCCATGGCATTGGGCAGCATGGCACAATGAGCCTCTGACAGAGGGCCCTTTGGGGTCCCAAAGCTGCAGCTTCTGGCCCCTCACTAACCCAGCAGGAGGAAAGGGTCACGGGATCATTTCCAGTCTGGAATCCAGCCTTTGCTGATAAACTGCCTTTAAGCATTACCTGAAAATCTATTTCTTGGCCGCAGTGCCCAGTCTGTCTCCAGTCACAGATGTGGTCCCTTGGCTGCATTCTGTGCCTGTCTGGCATTACCTGTGATGAGTGCAGCAGGTAGCCTGGGGCAGGAGATGCAAAGGGAAGAGCTGAGTGTGTGTAACCTGGAAACGTGCAAATATTTTACGTTTTTTGGCAGGATTTCCCTAGAGATAATGACGTTACAGCCCAGGTGTGAGGACGTAGAGACGGCGGAGGGGGTAGCTATAACTGTCACAGGTGTGGCACAGGTACAGTAACTCCAAAACATCATTTCAGGAATGCATGTCTCTAACTTCCATCTGGTTTTCCCCCTTAAGAGGTGGCTGTTGTCCAGGGAGAGAAGCCAACTATGGAATAAATCCGTGTACCAAACCACACTGTCCTTGTCGGTACAAACACACTCCAGCATGTTCCATGTGGTGAAGGGGCTTGTGACCTCTCCTCCTCTCCCCAAAATCATTTCTTTCTGGTGTCTCATTTGTCCACGTGGCAAATGAGGTGTGTGGGGGTGACTTGATGTGTTTGTGGAATGCTGATGTGCTGTGGTGCCCCTGGAGCTGTGTGTGACCCCACAGGACTGACCCATAACCTCCTGAGATGGTACTGAGCTTTATATTCCTTTGGATTGTTATTGTTAGCACGTGGACCTTGTATTTCTTCATGGTGAGTTAAAGCTTAAAAAAAAAGAACTTAGTCCCTCCAGGCGCTGAAACTGGCGTGTAAAATTTTTGGCTGGAATTGAGTTTTGATTCTCTCCAGCTTTCTTCAAATGTAAGAACCTGCTTTTGCTGCTTGTGGCAGCACACCAAAACCCTGCACTTCTTGGAGTCTAAGGTCTGCTGTCCTGGTACAGGCTGTCCTTGGGGCCAAGTCTTGCCCTGGGGAGGATGCTGGGAGGGAAATGTTGTTAGTTTTTGAGGGAATTGGGCTCCTCAAATAAACAGCTGGATGCTGTGATTGAAAATTGTTCCTGCCAGCTCATTCTGGATGTACAAACCAAGAGCAGCTCTCAGTGCACACAGGGCTGTGGTCACTGTGTGTCCAAGGCATGTCCAGGTGTGTTGTCACAGGATAAGTGGCTGCCACATTCCCTGTGGGGAGCTCTGGAGCCGAGGGGAGCTGCTGAGTGATGCAGTGATGTGACCAAAATCCCTCATGGAGCCAGCACCCTTGGTTTCAATTTTTCAGTACTTTATATCCATCTTTCAGTTCTTTTCCAGTTCTTTATATCCATTTAGCTGCTAAGGCGTCACAAAACCCCAGTGGTCTTTGTGTGGTTGGCAAAACGTGTGCACCCATGTCTCCCTTCACACTCTTTTCCTAAATCTGTAGGCTTTTCCTTCTGTATTTGGTGTTTCTCTGAAGCCAGCATTCCCTTTTGTCCTAGTTTTGAAAAAATCCCTCCATTGCTTGCAAAATGGTCTGGTAGCAGAGGGCTGGATCACCAGGTGCCTTGATTTAAAAATGCAGACCCCAGTTCATCTCATTTGTGTTACTCTCTTCTCTCACTGTTCATTTTTTCCACTGACAGTTAATTTTAAAGCTGGGCTCCAAGGAATTGCCATGCAGAAAGCAGCCTCAAGGCTGCTGGGGATGTGCACGGCAGAGGTTACCTTAATTTTGCAGAAGTACTTTTGAGACAGACATTTTTCTTTTAAGGGCTTGAGCCGAAAAAAAGGAGGGAAAAAAAGCAAACAAATTATTCCTGGAGAAACAGCTTTTAAAGTGTTTGCTGTAATGATAGAAATGCTTAATGTGCATAAGGATGCTGTTCTTTTCTTGAGGAGGGATTTGATGAGTGCTCACCAGTAGCCTCCTCCCCGTGTTGGCTGGGTGCTGGGATGTGCTGGGATGCTGCTGCCTTGGGCCGTGCCGGGCTCTGTACCCTTCTGTACCATTTTCCTGAGCCTCCAGCTAATTGGATTCTCTGTGCTCACCCCTCGCCGCGAGTGCAGCTGGCCAGAGCAGGGCGCGGTGGCATCGATCCTGCACACGGGATTGCTGGATGGAGGCTCTCTGATTCTCTGCCAGCCGAGGGCTCTCCCTCTGATGGGAATGACATTTGAGAAGCACCGAGTGTCGCAGTGCCCTGCCTGAAACGCTGCAAAACACGCTGAGCACAAATTGCTCAACTCTGGTTTCTTTTGTGCAGCCTTTGCTTTGGAGGTTGGGATCTGTATTCCGTGCAGAGCCAGGCTCCCGTGGGCTGTCCAGGGCTCACCAGTGGAGGCTGGCTGGCTTTATCCAGAGGCTGAATCATTCCTTGCTCCCAAGTACCGCAGGGATTCTCCTAATGAACATCCTGCCCTGTGCTCTGTCCTCCCCGCAGCTCCCGAGGGTGGGGATTGTTTGGAGAGGTGGAATTGCTGGCAGATGCTCACCATAAATGTCACTGCTGAGTCTAATTGCTTTTGATACTTGCAAAAACCTCCCCTTTGCTGTGGCAGGAGCCTTGTGCAGGGCTCACGCTCCTGGGTGCAGCTCCAGAGCAGCTCTCCAAACTCCCCCTTGTGTGGGAAGAGTTCACTGCTGGCCTGGGCTGTAGGGACAAGAAACCACTGTGGAATTGGCCCCGAAAGGATCCCAGGAGGCTTTGGGGACAATGAGGAAGAGGATTGCCATGCTTGCCTGAGGTTGTTTGACATTTTGACTGGGACACCCAGTCTGGGAAGCAGCAGTAGGAAATAGGCTCAGCCTGAGTTGGTCTTTCTTCACATTACAAGGGACAGGGTTGTGGCAGGTGAGTTTTGGCCAGCTCACTGTGTCTAACACAGTCCACCTCCTGTCCCTTTAGAAGATGACAGTCAGTCCCAGTTGTCCTGCTCTCTGGCAGGGCTGGGGCCAGGTGCTGCTGTTTGGCTCCAGAGGGATCATTTTGGATGCGTGGGCTGTCAGACAAGACTCTCAAGAAAGAGTTGTGTTGCTTTTGCAGCTGGAAGCGCTCTAGAAGGTACCGGGATGAGGTCTGTGGGCTGTGAATCCCTCAGTAGTGTCCCTGTGCAGCATCTGTGGTTTTGGAAGTCTCTGAGCCAGGTCCAGCCAATGCTCTTAGGGCAGGACTCAGGGTTGCCACCAGCTCCTTGTGGGACAGGCGGCATTGCCCAGCCCAGCTGTGTCCATGAGAGGGTGCTGTAGGATCCAGAAAGCTGCTATGGACCTGCTCCTTCTTCGGTGCTGCCAGGCACAGAATGTCCCTGTGCCCAGCCTTTGCCTGAGCCCTCAGACTGGACAGGGCCACCAGGAGCTGACGTCTTGGTTGGTTGCAGCTCCTCATAGCTGGGTGCTGTAGAGCACAGATCTCCGCTGCCTAACACGCTCCACAGGGATTTGTAATTCACTTTGCCTTTGAAAAGCAGCCCTGTGACCAGCAGGACCATCCTAAGACCCTGGCTTGGCTGGAATGGGAGTGCTTTTACACCTGGCTCTGGCTGTGGGAGGTGAAAATATTCCTGGGGTGGCTGTGTCCCACCTCTGGGGATCATCACCAGACTGACCGTGTGGAGCAGAACAGCCAAGTCCTGACCGTGACACATTGGGGTCTGGGAGCTCCCAGCTACAGGCAGGACAAACCAGTGTGCTGTGGCCTTATTGTCTCATCTCTCCTTCCAGGGAACACTGAATGGAGCCCCTGTTCCAAAGCTGCTCCTTGGGTTTGTCAGGCTCTTTCTTGTTTTCTGCCTTTCCTGGGTCAGAAAAATTAATTCTGGTGAAAGAGGAGGAAGAGAAAGGTAACAAAATGGCTTTTGGCCAGGGATGGTAACAGCCAGCTTTCTTCTGACTCTGGTGTTGGTACAATGGCTGAACTGGTATTTCAGGGCTTTTTGTAGGGTTTCTGTGAGTTGGGACTGGTAGGGCCAGGCTCTGTCCCCACTGCTGTGGGACAGATGGCTGCAGGGAGCACCTCCACGCTGAGCTGCTGTAGGGGTTTGGACAGCAGCACAGAGAGCAGGGGCTCACTGGCTGGTCCAGTGGCCTGGCTCAGCCTGGTGACAGCTCAGTGTTGTCCCTTGGAGCATCAGTAGCATGGGGGCCTGGCAGCCTGGTGGTGGTACTGCTGCTTCTGCTGCTGCTGCTGCTGCTGTTGGGTGCCCGCACCTCCCAGACAGGCGCCTTCAGTCCCTTGGGTTCTGTCTCCTGTCTCTAGGTGAAGATAATGACCGAGAAGGAGCTCCTGGCTGTGGCCTGTGAGCAGTTCTTGGGGAAGAACGTGCAGGATGTGAAGAACGTGGTCCTGCAGACACTGGAGGGACACCTGCGCTCCATCCTAGGTATGGAGGGGCTCATCCCCTGGAGGCATCTCGAGTGGCTTTGTCCCTTCTCAGCTGGCTGGTCCCAGCGGTATCGCTGTCACCACACAGCCACACGGGACCTTCCTCTGCTGCCTGCAGAGGTGGCATCTCCCCTCCAGCAGCTCCCTCTGCGTGGCTGGGCGTTGTGATAAATGAGTTTTCGGTGCCTGCAGTGAGAGATGTCTGAGTCCCCAGGAGCCACAGGTAGCACGTGTGGGTGCTGGTTGCACTTGTGAGACTGAGATGTTGGTGCCACTGCAGGGGCAGAGGATTAGGCCCTTATGCCCAGGCCTGAAGAGATTAGGGACAATGAGGATGTTGCTGAGCTTAGACCCACGTCGTTGCGTGTTACCTGTTCCAGATAAAGTGCTTCACCTTCCTCCCCTCTGCAGGTACCCTGACGGTGGAGCAGATCTACCAGGACAGGGACCAGTTTGCCAAGCTGGTGCGGGAGGTGGCAGCTCCCGACGTGGGTCGCATGGGGATCGAGATCCTGAGCTTCACCATCAAGGTACGCCCAGATGTTGGGCGCTGCACTCTGGGCAGAGCTGTAGGAGCAGCAGGAGAGAGCCTGGCCCTGACTCCCCTGCTGACAGCCTGTCCCAGCCCTCTGGGAGTTTCCATGACAGCCGCCGCAGCATGTCCTGTATCCAGGCAGCTGGGCCAAGAGCAGCTGGGTAGCTGCCTCTGTAAACAGGCTCGTGGAGAGAGCTGGCTGATAACCCAGCCTCCTGGGAGTGAGGGAAGATGTCGGGATTGCCTTTTTCTCCCTGCCCTCCCTGTTTGTTTGGAGCGGCTGACATGGCGTGTTCTGACCCCGGCCTGACCGCACTGAGCTTCAGTGGGAAGGGAGCAAGATGGAGTCACTTGTTTGAAGTGCTTATGACTTCTCTTCCCTCCCCAGGATGTCTATGATAAAGTGGATTACCTGAGCTCCCTGGGGAAGACTCAGATTGCAGCTGTCCAAAGGGATGCAGACATTGGAGTGGCAGAAGCCGAGCGGGATGCTGGCATTCGGGTGAGTCCGGAGACGTGCCGGCCTTCCCCGGAGCAGCCTCTTCTGCTCCAAATGCACGCCCTGAAGCTCTGCTCTCTGTTCCCTCTCTGCAGGAGGCAGAGTGCAAGAGAGAAATGCTGGATGTCAAGTTCATGGCAGATACCAAAATAGCAGATTCCAAACGGGCTTTTGAGTTGCAGAAAGCTGCCTTCACTGAGGAGGTCAACATTAAGGTGAGAGTATCCCACAGCCCACGGCTGTTCCCTGGAGGGTCCGTGATGGTGTTGGTGGCTCTGGGACTTGTCAGCTTCCTCCTCCTGCATCTGTTAGGAGAGCTGGAGGTGGAGAACCCAGGTGTGTCACTGTGACCTCCTTGCAGCAGATGCCTCTCCTGTTTGCAGATATTCGGTGGGACTTGGAGGAGAGGAGAGGGTGGGGAGGGTTGAACCTGGAGCTGGTTGGGCTCAAGTGCTGTGGGAAGAGCAGCACTGAGGATTGGGATGTCACCCTTGGGAAGAGATTCAGTAGCAGGAGCCGTGTCTGGTTTTGGGGTCCTTACGTCTGCACACAGGAGTTTGTGGCCCAGACCCCTCTTCTCCTCTCCCCCGCGTGCAGACTGCAGAAGCCCAGCTGGCCTACGAGCTCCAGAGCGCCCGGGAGCAGCAGAAGATCCGCCAGGAGGAGATTGAAATCGAGGTGGTGGAGCGCAAGAAGCAGATCGAGGTGGAACAGAAGGAGGTGGTCCGGATGGAGAAGGAGCTGATGGCCACCGTGAAGCAGCCGGCCGAGGCCGAAGCCTACCGCATCCAGCAGATCGCCGAGGGCGAGAAGTGAGTGAGCCCCTGCCCTGGGCTGGGGAGGTGGGAGCACAGTGCTGCCCCGAGCCCCAGCTCCTGGGCTCTCTGCAGGGATCCGGGCTGCCGCAGGGCTGCGTTTCCCTTTGCAGGGTGAAGCAAATCCTCCTTGCTCAGGCGGAGGCGGAAAAGATCCGCAAGATCGGAGAGGCCGAGGCTTTTGTGATCGAGGCCGTCGGGATGGCGGAGGCTGAGGGGTTGAAGCTGAAAGCAGAAGCGCTCCAGAAGTATGGAGAAGCTGCCCAGCTGGCTCTAGTGCTGGATGCACTGCCTGAGGTGAGGAGGGAGCAGCTTTCCCCTGCTCCAGGTGGGCCGGGGGAGTTCCCAGACTGGGCCAGGTCTCCTGGGGGCACAGCAAGGCCCTGTGGGGACCTTTGCCAGTGAGCTGCTGAGCAGTTCCTTGACTCTCTGCTCGTCCTGCTTCCCCAGATCGCTGCCAAAGTGTCTGCTCCCCTCTCCAGAGTGGATGAGATCGTTATTCTCAGCGGAGAGAAAGGCAGCACCATGTCCGATGTGAACCGTCTCCTGGCTGAGATCCCCGCCTCCGTGCGTGCCATCACTGGTGTGGATCTCACAAAGGTGAGCTGGGCGCTGGCAGCTGGCAATGCCAGCAGCTCCTAGGGCACAGGGACCTGCCTGGAAGCTTTCAGTCTCCCAGGGAACCTCTCCTTCCCCAGTCCTCTCCACAGCAGAGTGCAGGCAGCTCCCTGCCTTCCCTTCCTGCAGCCCTAACAGCTTCTCTCTTCCCCTCCTGCAGCTTCCCCTGTTCCAGAAAGCCACCGAGGCCAAGGAATGAGGTTGGCCAACCCAAAGCTAGTGAAGATCACTCCCTGTTATGCACTCAGACATCAACTGCCTTCGACATGTGGGAATTCCTTTTATATCAAAGACAATCCGAGTTTCATTTGTAACTGGTGCCTTATTTTGTAGGGCCAGAAAGATGCATGTCCTGTCTGCTGCTCTTTTTATTCCAAGGCTGGGAGAGGATTTACTTCCTAATTGACTTTGTGTTGTCTCAGGCCAATCCCATCCCCAGTTATGACTGGCAGCTTGTCTGGTGTTGCAGTCCCGGTGCCTTGCTGTTCTCTGCCCTGGGGTGAACACCTGGAGCTGGGAGCAGAGGCTTGGGATGTGGAGCCTTAGGAAGAGAACCAGGACACCCCTCCCCTGGGCTCCTTGCCCTCTCTCAGTGACCCTCCTGGGCACTGTCCCAGCCCTGCCTCTGCCCACAGCTGTCCCTGTGGCTGGCTCTCCCTGTCCCGGTGTCTCACTCCCAGGGCCCCCGCAGTGCCAGCAGCCCTGCCCAGGCTGGGTGGGTGGCAGTCAACCCCCCAGGAAGGTGATAGTGGGTGCTGCCCCCTCCCATGCTGGCTCCCCTTAGGGAATTTTCCTCATAGGATCTGGAGCAGGGAGAGCTCCGCAGGGCAGAGGGAGCCCAGCTCAGCCCTGGTGAGGTCCCACCACCAGAAATACCAAAAAGGAGTGCTGTGCCAAAGCCACCCATCCCCTGGGAGGGGAGCGAAGCCACTGCAGCTGCTGTCCCCAGATGCTGTGGCGCTTCCTGACCCCACAACTACTCGAGCAGAGTGGTGGTCAGAGGTGGGTGAGGGACCAGCAGGACACTGAGGTGGGGACAGGCTCCTCCAGCACAGCCTGTACAGCTGCCCCTGCCTCCCTCCCTCCCCCTGCCTCTTAACGGCCAGTGGCTTTGCTGCCTTGTGACGCTGTGGAAGAGGTTGTCCCCTGTGTGTGCCCATCCTCCCCACAGTGCCACAGAGCCCTGTGCTGACCCGTGCCCCTTCCCTGCCTGTCTCGATGCCTGTGCTCGGTGTGGCTGGCACAGCCAGACCCGTGTGTGAAGTCAGCCTGGCACTGCTGGGGGGTGGCGGCGTTTCCTGCGCCCACAGCTCAGTGCCCCCACCCCGTGCCATAGGGCGCGGGCAAGTCCCTCCTGGTGTTGTCCTTTGTCAGGAGAGACCCACGGCGGGGATGGGGGCTGCTGCTGCGGGGCCCCCCCGTTCTCTCCCAGCCGCCGGGGCGCGGGGAGCGGCGTTATCGGCCCCCGGCCTGCGCCGGCCCGTGGGCGGCAGGCGCGGATCTGGCGCTGGCCGGGCAGGCGTGCCGGGCCGGGCCGGGCCCTATCTGCATGTGCCTGCGCCCGCCACCCCGCTGCTGTGAGATAATAAACCCTTGTCACCTCCTGCCTGGGCTCTGTCTCGTCCCTCACGCCCGCCTGTCCCGCCCCAGCACCCCCGGGTGCGTTGCCAGCCGTGGCTCGGGCTGGCCGGGGGCTGCTGGCCCCGGAGTGTTCCCGCAGGGATGGGGGAACGAGGGGTGCGTGGAGGTGAAGCCCCGGCTCACGCTGCTCCTGCAAAGCTTCTAGGAGCTGGTGGCTTCCCCGTGGTCACCGTGTCCCCATGGGCTCTGTGTCGCAGCCCTCCGCGGGGGTAGAGCCTTGTCCTGCTGCCGCGGGGATGGGCGTGGAGCCAGGAGGCAAAGAGCGAGCTCCACTGCACGGCCCGTGTTAGCCCAGGGGGTGGCCACTGCAGGGGCACCCCAAAGAGTGCCACCCTGGGCTCTGAAGCGGGGCTGAAGGCGCTGTCTGTCCCAGCAGCCGGGCTGTGGCAGCAGCTCATGTCCCCCTGCCCTGCCCCCGGGGTCTTGTCCCAGCCCCACACACGCTCCCCTACGCTGGGGGACAGCAGGGTGGCTCTGGGGGTACCTGTCCTGCCCGGCGTCACCCTGCAAGCAGGACCAGTGACAGCCAGCACGGCATGGAGAGCTTTGCTGCACTGCCCTCGCTGGGGAAAACAGTTTCTTTCTGCTCTCCAGACCCTCCGTGTCCCCCCCAAACACAGGGCAGGACAACAAGCCCTGTCCTATGTGTCCTGCAGGGTGGCCCTGCAGATAGACAGGGTGGGGACAGCTCTGCAGCTCCCAGCGCCTCCTTATCTGGAGTCAGACACGCTGCCCCGGGCCAGCATTGCTGCTGGGAGGGCTGTGGCACCCGCGGGTCTCCTGTGGCACCTGGGGGTCCCCACAGCAGCTCTGCGGTACCAGCCCAGGGGACACTCAGGCCCCCTCTAACTCTGTGGGGTACGAGGCCACAGGGCAGGGCTGCCCTTGAGCACCAGCCAGCATGGAGATAATCCCATGGGGATAATCCCGTGGGACTCACCTGGAGCTGGCAGGGCTTGAGGGACGCAGGGACACTGCCTGCGTCACTGCTCTACATGCTGGGGTGCCCGTGCCACAGTTTGGGGAACACTACAGGCTCCAGGACACCTCTGGGTCACAGCAGGGACCAAAACCAGAATGGGATGGTCCCTTGCAGCTCCCAAATCTGCACAACCTCATGCCCTGGGACAGGCTCAGACCAGGGCTTGACCCTGTGCCCCCTCCTGCCAGGGTCTGCCCAGGCCAGGGGGAGTGTGGGCGATGCTGCCCCTCTTCCTGTCGCCCAGAGGTGGCAGTGGGTCCAGGGACACCTTGTGTGGCAGGGCAGGGTCCCTGATAGCCGAAGGCTGCTGCTTATCGGGACCCCGCGCACACGGTCCCGGTCCCGGTAGGGGATTATCACCTCCCCACAGCCGATTTCCAGGAATGCCAGCCTGCCCTGGCACAAACAACCCAGCACAGTGGCACAGCACAGCTCCTGTCTGGGGACAGACAGGGCTGGGGGACACAAACGACCAGGGTCATGCGCAGGCAGGTGGCACTCGTGGTCAGGGGGTGCAGCCCTTTGGGGACATGCGTGGTCAGGGGACAGGTGTGACCAGGGTCATGTGCAATGAGGGGACACAGCCCTCTTGGGGACACACGGGGTCAGGAGGGGCATGCCCCTTGGGGGGACACATCTGGGGGGATACATCCCTCCAGGGGATACACACGGCCAGGGGAGCGTGTCCATTGGGGACCCCTAACTGGGGGATACATCCCTCAAAGGGCCACGTCCCCCTGGGAGGGGAAATGTATTTCCAGGGTGTCCCTAAAGGCAGGAGGGCAAATCCTTTTATTTTTGGGGGACACGCTGCTAGGGGTCATGTCCCTCAGGGGAGCATATATGGCCAGGGGCACAGCACTACAGAGGTCACCCACCCCAGGGGGGACACAGGCTCCCTGCACCCACGTGTACCCTGTACCTCGCCTGGGGGTGCCTGTGTAGGGTCACCCCCCACTCCCAGATGTCCCTCCTGTGCCCCATCCCCACGGGCTGCCACCTGCCCTGTCCAACGCCACTGTCCAGCAACTGGGAACCAGTTTGCAGTGGGGAGCTCCCAGTTCAGGGTCCCCACAACTATGGGAAGGGATAATCCTGGTGACCCCAGGAGGATGGCGAATTTGTGGGGCAACCCTGAAGTGGAAGACACAGGGGGTGGCCCCCTGCAAGCTCCACATCCCCACATACCCCCATGGGCAATGCCAGGCTGGGTGGGGGGGAGCTGCTCGGGGTGGTGCCCCCCCGGGCATGAAGGGGTTAAGGGCCCCGTCCAGCTGTGCAGTGCAGATGTGAGATATGCAGATGAGGCAGAGCAGGTTTTATAAGGCGGGTGCAGATCCAGCACCCCACAAAGCCCCAGTGCCACCCCCATAGGTAGGTGCCACCACCTGGGGAGCTGCTGTTCTGCTCGGGGAGGGTGGGACTGGGGGGAAACAAAGGTGGGGGTTTTGGGAACCTCTATCCTGCTCTGAGACGGTGG
>VZTI01004187.1:262241-302453 GCA_013397865.1 Struthidea cinerea
ATTGTCCTTCCCGGGTGTCCCCTCCCCCCGCCCGCTGAGGCATCACCGGTGTGGCGACCCGCCCCCTGTCGCGACACCCGCCGCCTGTCGCGACACTCGCTCCCACCCCGCCTCCCCGGGGTCTCCGGCGCTCAGCGCGGAGCTCCCAGGCCCCCCGGTAGCCCCGGCGCCCTCATTACCTGTCCCTGGGTACCAGGCACACGGCCCGGGATCGCGATAGTGCGTCAGCCATCGCGACAGAAGTGCCGTCAGGGGGAATGGGGGATTGCGGTCGCAGTGCGAGCACATCCTTTGTGTGGTTCTTTCCCAAGAAAAGTGTCTTTTCGCAAGAGAATCGCAGGCTCGTTTGGGCTGGAAGGGACCTTAAAGCCCATCTCGTCCCAGCCCCCTGCCATGGGCAGGAAACAGGTATCGTCAGTAAATCATCCGTCGTTTTTATTCCCTACCAACCAATTTTCAAGAGTCTGAAGAAGAAGAAAACTGCAGAGCTGGACTTCAGTTCTCAGTCCACTCGTGCAGCAAAGTACTGAGATGGTTTTGGTTCTGCAGCGTGTGAACCTCCCCGAGCAACACCTGCGAGGGCTCACAGACGTCTCTCACCCTCCCTTGGTATCACTAGGTACAAGTTTAGGATAAATCACAGATGCAGGTTGATTAGTCCAACCAGAATTTGTTCTGCTGGCTTCTTACTACAGTCCTTAATTCTTCTGTAGTCGCATTCTCAAGAAAATACAAGTTTATCTGGAAAACTTTTTGCAGCGATACTTTTTTCCTCTTTATTGCACAAACCCGGTTCTTTGTTGCTCCGGTCGCTGCGGGAGAGGAGGGAGCTGGGAGCTCTCAGGAGATGAGGTTGGGTTCCTAAGTGATGTCATTTGTGCTGGAGCAACGGTGGTGACTTTGTGATGGAATAAATCCTCCTGGACGTGTCGGGGGTTTGTGATTGTGTGTGTGTGTGCACTGTGGAAACTTCGTCTGATTCAGCAGCCGGCTGAGAAAATTCCGTGCTCGGTGCTCCATAGGCAGTGAGGGAATAGAGTGATGAGAGTTGCATTTTCCTTTCAGCCTTTTTATTTCTGATCAGGGCTTTTTTCAGCTTAAGAACTTGAACTTGTTGGAGTCTGGTCGTTTAAGTGGGTGCATAAAGCAGTGGGGAAAGATGATGTTCAAGGGTCTTACAGGTATTAGAGGTGGAGGGAGCAGAGTTTTGCAGCCAGCAGCAGAATGAAGGATTCAAGGAGAGCATTCAGGTGGGTCTGGTGTCCTGTAAAGCCGGTCCAGAGGGTCTGGAAACTTGGAGGGGAAAAGCAGTGGTAACAGAAAGCAAACTTAAAAGCAAACGCACTCACTGTTAATTTTCAGCAGCGGAAGATTTGGATCAAAAGCAAGTAAGAGTCAGAGGGTAAGGTTTGCAATTAACACAGAATCCAAGTTTTCATGGAGAAATGCTTCCATAAAAGAAAGGCTGTTTATTTTCCAAATGATATTTACACTGGGTAGAATTTCTGAGGTGAAGAAATGAAAATTGCCCCTTGTCTGGGGGAGCACAGGTCGAGCAGGAGCTGGAAGAGGAGTTGATGAATTGGCTGTAATTCACAGGCATCGCTTCAAATATTTTCAATATTTCTCAACTATTTTAAGAAGCTGTATTGAATTCCAGCCCAACCAGCCTGATAGTCTGGAGAGAGGAAGGATGCGTATTGCTGGAGCAAGAATTAAGCAAAAATAGATAAATCTGACATAATGGATGACAAGAGAAAGCTGATTGCTGAAAGATGCTGGCATGCTCTGTTTTTGCATGCTTGGCATATATTCTGTTGTGTTACATGGCTTTTGAAGTGTAAAAAAAAAGAAAGAAATCTCATTTTGTGCTGAGATAAAAGAAAAGGCAGGTGCTTAAATTCTGTTAAGGATCAGCTTTGATACTGACATGAAGGGGTGACCTCGCTTGCGTTTACCCCCCCGTCATTTTGTGAACTTCTCAATTGAATAAATAATTCACTTAGCACCAAATAAATGCCATTTAATAAGATGGTATTTTTGATCCCCCTTTCACTTCACGTTGCAGTTTCACACTTTTTCAGCTTGAGCACAGCCTGGGGTGCTATTTCTGTTAATAACATTAAAAATATGTTGGAGGATGTCCACATAGTATTGTTTTTTTTCCAAATGCGAAATTAAGGAACCGTTGTGTTCTCTGCAGCTTGGATATTTGCCTTCATTTAAGCCTTATTTGTATTTGTTTCAAGTTGTCCTCTGATAGATAAGCTTTTATATCTGTGTTTGCTTCTGGGAACTGTTACCAGATCAAGAGGAGAAGTAAGGATTTTTGTCAAGGACTGAAGTATGTCTATTTCCCAGAAGCTCAGACAATGTGCAGGAGCTTCAGCTTGTGTCCTCTGCTGCACTTGCTGAAATGCCTGGATGTGGGATAGAAACTTTTATCAGTGTTTCCAGAGCAATATTTTACTTTTTCACATTGGTTTGTCCATTCATTTTTATTCCTCTTCATTTTTGACCATGACTTGTTACTGGCCAGCATAAGGAGATGGGGAGAGGAGGAAGTAGAAGGTGTTGGCCTGGCTGCCCCCACACCAAAAACCTCCATCATCAAAACATTTTATATCCTATATATTCCTGGCTCACTCATCTTCAGTGAGGAGAGTCACAGATTTATGAAGTGAGAGATAAAGTAATGTCCATTCTGTATTTCTCTAAAGCTGGGTAAAACTTGCAGGATTCTGGGGTGCATGGAATTGCTAAATACACCACCAAGAACGTAGCCACAGCCTGATTTGTTTAACAGATGAGCAGCACTTTTAAATAATTGCTTTAAGAAGGTGTAGTTCACTGAAATGCTACGCCCAGCAGGTGAGTAACAGGTCACTCTGTTGTGCAGTACACTCTATCCAGGCCCTGCTGACTCTTCAGAGGCTGTTTTTGGGGTAAGATGCCCCTGAGGATTAGTAAAGGTTTCACAATTTTCTGCATCTGTAATGAGTGTATCACCCCACCCTTTCCAATTTTCAGCATTTGAGACGTTTAAACAATTTTAAACATTCTCAAACTAGGAAGTGAAGTAATTGAATTTTTTATTCCATGTGTGGTATGCCACATTCCCATTTTCCCGTTGTATTTCGTGACTCGTGTTAAAATCTTCACCACACAGATCTTGGAGCAGTTTTTTCTTTTAATTGCAGATCGTTCCTTTGACTGTGAATGCTAAAATGAGTTTGCCACACTGTTCATCTTTCTTCTTTCAAAAAAAATAAAGCTTTCCAAATATTGATTGAGCATCAGGGCTCCTGAACAGGCATTCTGCTGGCTGACATCCAGAAAAGTTGTTCTGAACTTCACCCAAAGATATTTTTCCGAGGGGTTGTATTCTTTCAAAAGCTGATTTTACTGTCCAAGCAGGGCATAGCTTGGCCTACACCTGGAGCTGACAGAGACCTCTGTGTTCATCTGCTGCTGGTTTCTATGTTTTTAGTAATTTGATTTAAATGGACAATTAAAAAACCAGCGGCTGTAACTCATGGCTGACCCAACTTCACAGATCCTATAGGTCCCTTTCCTTATTTCAAAGCACATTCTGTCTGGGTGTCTGTCCATGCCTCCCCACTCATTTTGTATTTGTTCTGTTGTTGCTATAATTATTCTCCCATTGTGCTTAGGAATTATGCTTCGTTTATGTATTCCCATTGCTTAACTTGTTTATGCTGTGTGTGGAGATTAGTCCAAGTTTACAGGGTTTGTAAGGAAAATGGTGATATTTCATTCTTGGAATAATTTCTCAGGAATGTAGTTTGGCTGCAGCATGGAGTTGGTAGGGAACAGTGGGGGTGTAGCACTTGGGGATGAAAACTGGGAAAGATTTTTCCTGTGAATTCCCAAGTCCCGTGCGGGGATTCTGGAGTGCTTGGAATGCGTGGAGCACTGGCTTGTTGATGTATTTAGAGATAACTGAGCTGCTCCAGGCTTTTAAATAGATGCATTGATGGGTGTACTAGAGGGAAATGTGTTAGAAAACAGGTTCTGTGTAAGTGCAACGTGTCTGAGACAAACCTTTGAGTACAGTTCTGCTGAATTAGGTGACAGATCTGTGGGTTCTGTAGGATCTTCGGTGGGCAACGAGTGCGAACGTTTAATTTCTTACGGTGTCTGTAGTAAAGGTGATGTAGAAAAGGTGAACCATGAAAGTGCAGCTATTTTTAGTATTCAAGGGAAAAAAAAGCAGTCAAAAAATGATCTACTAAGTGATACATTGCTGACGTCTGTAGTGCAGCCAACCCAATTAAGGTGCCGTATATTGTTTCCAGCAGGATTCTGATTGTTTCTAATTTGGGAACCACGCGAGAGCAAAGTGGAAATAGGTGAAACGCCGTGCTCTGCTCTTCACAGCGGATCTAGCAGTTGTTCTCTGTCATTTCCCTCCTCATACTGGGACAACCTCCCTGGCCTGGCTAAGGTGGGAGCCACACTTGCAAAAAAAAACCCTCAAAATTCCTACGTGTTTTTGTTGGTAAAATATCCCATAAGTCAGTGTTGAGAGCTGTGGATTCTTTTCTCATTTCCTGGCCCCAGCATATCCTTTGCTGTATCCTGCTGTCCCTCTCCTTGCCTTCATGTTAAACTTGGGCTGTGCATGTTGGAGGATGTGTGTCTCGCAGTCCTGCCCTTTCCTGTCCCTGTCCCTTGCCACTCATTTTGTTCCTCTCCGTAGGCAGCTGAAAACACTTGGAAAAATATTATTGAGCCCATACCACAGATATATATGTATATATGTATAGATATAGTTTAAATTCTGTTGGAAGGAAATAGCATTGTATGAACCTTTTTCAAAAAATTATGCAGATGCTCCCACTCTCCAAAGTAAACTTCCTCCTCTGCTTATCTTTTTTTAAACCTGGTATGAAAAACAGCTTGTCTTCTTAACATCTGGAAAGGGGATGCCTACTTTATATTCTTTTATCCAACGTTGTTCTTTGTTCATCCTTCTGTTCTGGCGCTGCTTTTCTTAATTTTTTTGTCTTCTAAGCTGGAGGAATGTCATGTGCTTTGGCTTTGTTGTGGACAGGGAAAATTAGGGATTTGCTCGCCCTTCTCTTCCAGCTCATCAGTGTGTTCTGATTCTGGGTTGGTTTTTATTTTCTTCAGCTGCAGCAAAGCCCTCAGGTTTTGCCTCGAATGGGTGGTGTGTTCCTGGAGCTGGTGATTCGTGCATCCCTTGACTTTAAATTGTTCCCAGCTCTGCTGAGTATTTGTGAATGAGCGTGGAGGAAAATCAATATGTGAAAAAGCCAGAGCAGGGGAGGGAAAACAGCTCTTCCAGCACCTTTTCCTGGTCACACCATTGCCTGATTTAGTTTTTGTGTCTGTGAACTCTTTAGTGTTTAAATTTAGAAATGGATTGTTTTGGAACAAGTCACTTTTCAGATCGTTTCCAGGAGATTTGTGTGTAATTTAATCCCATTCAGGTTTGCTGCTCTCTGATCTGCTTGTTCTGCAAGACTTCATGTTCTCTATATCCCTGTACCTCTTCCACTATTTTCTACAAATCTGTTGGGTTTTTTTTCCAGTCAGAACTGCAGCAGCATTTATGAATCCTTTTATACCTTTTCTATTCCCCGTTTCTATTCATTCACAAGGTGGTGTTTATTATAATAACCCGAAGGTTTAAAAATTGTAACTTCAGTGTCTCTGAAGGATCTCATTAGTGATTATTATTCAAATATTCTAGAAATTGAATGTGTGTACTTTAAAAATTAGCCTGAATAATACATTTAGTATTTCTGCTGGATATTCTCTTATATTTACTATTAATTTCCAACACTGCTTAGTTCAGTATTTTAGGGTGTCTTTATACTAAGAGCTTATCAATGACTGAAGTTGCTGATGAAGAACCAAAAAAAATTCTTCTCAGAATCTGACAGTCCAACATAACATCTCAACCACTTGAGTTTAAGTTGAGACAGGAAAGAATTAAGATTTTTCCATGCTTCCATCTAGCGTGCATGAGGGAAATTGCATCCACGGCTAAAATCCCAGCCATTCTTCTAGCAGTTCCAGCTGGGCAGGGATCATCTCATCCACTGGTCTTTTTGTTGAACTGACAGGTTTGAGATCCAGGTATTTATGTGGCGGTACCTTTGTGATGTCCATAAAATGGTGACATGTGAAGTTTGAGAAAAATCACCTTTCACCATGTGGTGTTCGTGCTCTCCTTCGCTGTGTTCTGCTCTATTTACTTGTCACTCCGTGCTAGGATTTCAGCTGCTTGATTTATGAATTATTGCTATTGAAATAAAATTAAAGTGGCTGCTCAGTTATTTAAGAGCCAATTAAATCTGATTTTATTCCGATGTAACATTTCCAGTGAAAGGGCATAAAACGCAGTCTGTGGGGGAAAGTTAGATCTAAAAACGGTTGGTGTTTATTTTTTATAATCTGTCCTTTGGACAGCTTGACTTGGCAAATAAAATCCTTTGCAATCTCACAGCACTGACTGCAGATGTTAGAAGCTGCTCTGTATAAGAAAATAAAATGGGTTTGGTGCTTTCAGTGATCCTGTATAAACCTTTAGCTGTGGGTGCTGGTTGGAGAATGTATCCAGCCAGGAGAAAGGAATTCGCAAAGCTTTTGGAGAATATAATTTATTTACCAGCTTGGTGACTTTGAAAGGTAGAAACAAAGGGTCTTTTGGGACGAACATTTCTCAAATCACGGGCTGTGCTGTCCTGAGGGATCGGTGTTAGAATTAGTTGAGTTTCCAGTATCAGATTGTGCTAATTACTGTGAGGTCCCCGCTCACAGGGGACACTCAGGATGAAATGCTTTGAGAAGTGCAGCCCAAGAACCTCGTTCATGCACGGACAGAGATGGGTCATTTGTGTTGTATTGGAGAGCCAGATTCACTCTTAAAAATCTGGTGGGGCATGGACACTCAAAAAAACTAAAGTCACCAGAAAATATCCTGCCAAGACTTGTCCTGAATTTAAATAGCAACAACTACAGCAAGTGGAGAATGAGCAGGTACTTTTCATTACGTGTGGTAATTAAAATGTGTCTCTTGATAGTGGTATTTCTTATTAGGGGAATGACAGTGCCAATCCCAGTTTTATTCTGACAATTTCACACCGTACACGATGTCTTCTGTGTGCATGAAGGGTGCTGGCTGGGCCTGTTTCGAGATGAAGAGCCTGGTTTGCCTTATTTTTTTTATTAAAAATAAATCATATTGATGCGGATGTAATTTTATTTGTGACTAGACAAGCCTGCACTAGCCAGCTCTCAGGTTTGTGGCGTCCGTCTCCAACAAGATCACAGATACGGAGAAAATGATTTATTTTAGTATCCCGTGCTTAGATAAAACTCTGGTTTTGTGGAGATGGCATTGAAAGGATAACACATAGCTCGGACAAATTTGTATAAAGCACCGTCTATTTCTACCAGAATCCAAATCTTCAGTACATCACTAATATTGAGGTTTATATTTTTGTACTAACCTGGGGTTTTTTGGTGTGTAGAATTAATTGCTGAGTGTAGAGGTTGGTGGGGATGCTGTACTCTGGTCTGGCTGCTCTGTGCATCTTGGGGGTCCTTCCAACTGCCCAGCCTGGCACTCTGAAGAGCTGTTGGGAATTGTTTGGTTGATATTGGAGAATATCAACCAATATCTTTGGGGTTTTGGGATGGAAAACATTCAGGGACGTGAGGGTGCTCAGCTTTTTGGAGAGGGTTGGAGATGGCACAGGTGTTTGGGAGGGACCTGCTCCTCCCTCAGAGGCTTTTATAGAACACTTTAGTAGAGCACAATCAAAATCTGGTGGCGGCACTAATTCTAAATAAGTGTTTGCTAAACAACGTTAATGGATTTAAAATGTTTTTAGGAATAGTTATTAGTCCTTCAGTCTCGTATGGTGAAGGGAGTTTTGTCTCGATGGGGGGCTGCCATTTTAATGCTTCCTGGCAGGAGGCCTATTTTGATCATGCAAATTAGGTCGGAAAAAGTAGGCTAAGCCATTAAAAAGTAGGAGAGATCATGAAATTTTAAATTTTTAAGGTGACTGTTTCTCTAATTATTAACATTTTAGTTATCATCGTTCGCGTATGTCACTTCATTTCCCTTAATTCTCATGTCCTCATCCCTTAACTCTGACAGCCTCAGTGCTCGTTGCTCTTGCATCCACCACTCCAAGTGGAAGCCGTAGTCCATTGGCTGTTTTATTCCCAGCAAGGTGCTTGGAAATAAGGCCACGTGGTGTGTTTTGCTGGATAATTAGAAATGCAGATACAGGCTTTTTTTCTTGCACCATGGTTAATTTTTTCCTATTCTGTTAACATTAATAGGGACTGAAGGTTAAACTTACGTAAATTCCGGATATTTGCAGGGTTCTTGCTGGCGAGGGAATTCATTCTGGGAAGTGGGAAAGGGGCACATGGGTGAGGATCGGAGGCAGTGTCCAGAGAAGGCTGGATCTTGGGTGGGAAGACACCGGGGTTTTCACCGGGATCTCTTCAGGGTTTCATCTTCCCCACTGGTTTCTGGGCAGGAGGACGGAGTGACACAGCACTGATGGAACACAGGGTCCCTCTGGGGGTGTGGGGAAGAGCTCCCTGTTTCCCCCATGAGCCACATGGATCCTGCATCCTGCAGGAACACTGCAGCCCATCCCAAACATCCCGCTCCTCCGGGCAACGGGTGCGTTGGCAAAATAACTGCCTTGGTGCCCATGGGCTTGCAGGCTTCATTTAATCCTATTAATTTTTAATAGAAATTAATATTAAGCCAGCACACTTCGAACATGGCTTTGCCTGTGCCCAGAAAGACCCTCAGCTCCTGTTTGCTTTGGAGTGTTGGATCCTGCAGGAACAAGACCCTCCTGGAGCAATATGGGGCTTTAGAGCTGAGGGATACTGTCACCTTCAGCAAGTCCAGTAGCAGTGCCCTGTTCCACCTCAGCGATCACAAATGTTGGTTGGATTTCAAATGTCTGTCTCCAAAAGGGGTGTCGGGTGTGCTGTGCGTGGATAAACGGAGAGGAACTGGGGATTTCTGGCTAAAAATGTGCAACAAATGTATTTGTGTCAGTTATCACCGCGCTGACCCAACCGGAGTCTGATGGAAAATGCCAACATTTGGTTATTAATTTTACAAGGAGTTCAGTAAATATTAATTTATCCAGTTTAGGGTGATGTTTTGCAAAAAAAAGCGTATTTTTAATCGCCATTTTCAGCTTTGCTACAGTTGATGTTCTGCAGCCTCCAGAACAGTAAACTCGAAACAGGAAGGTCAGCTCTTGGAGCTGATGGTATCTTTGTCCTTAAGAGAGATTCTGGGAAAGTAAGCTGCATTCCTTAGCTCTTGCAACCCTTTTTAATTGTTTTTTCTCACAACCTTAGCCTGATCTTATCACCTAAGTAATTGTTGCATCATATTTGCTTTATTCTCCCTACTGGGAAGTCAGCTAATTGCTTTATACCTTTCAATGGAAAGTGTTTGGGAAGCCTGCTGCCTCCAGGACCTACATGAGCAGTGCAGCAACTATTGCAACAGTTGCATTTATCCCATTTTTCTGAAGCTGGATGGATGGGAATCCAGCAGGAGAAGGCCTGGATGGCTGGCACCTTCTCTAGAATTGAGTAGCAGCCATAAAGTTACTTGGTGTTTTAAACCCCATCATAAAAGTAAAGCTGCCAGCTCTGCTGTGCCTCTCGTGTTTGGGTATATCTCATCTGCGGGAATATTCAGCCAGACTTCTCCTTATGAAGTAGTATGGTAGGGTATTAATTATTCATAGTCAGTTTAATTCTTCTTTCTTGCATATTTAATTGTAATAGCATGCTGTATGTCACAGTGATTTCCCAGAAGAACTGTGCACCAAAGGCAAACCATTCAGGTATATAGCCTTAAATACGTCCGTGCTAATCTTTGTTGTTTAATTTTGGAGCAGAATGGGATATTATCAGATGTTTCTTGCAGGGAAACAATTATGCAAAATCGTGATTTCCCTTAATCTTTTCAGCTGAAATTCTCGAGCTGAAATAGCTGGTTTGATTTCCACTGATGACGTTTACGTTGTCTTGCTTATTTTATGAGGAAAAAATGCTTAATGGGAGGGAGGACGTGACTTTTGTTTTCTTCTCTGAAGCGGGGGAGCCTTTATCAAAGACTTTGGAAGTGTCAATCGATTCCTTGCAGAAGATGAAGGAGGGGAATAAGATTTTTATTGAGTTTTTTCCAGTGATCAGAATAGCAATGCCAAATGCTTGTGCGATTAAGATTTTTTTAAACATTTTTTTTTAACGACTGGGATGGGCTCTTAGTGCTTGATGTGAGAAAATATTGGAGGCACAGGAACTGCAAATGCATTCACAATTCGATTTGCATTACCCTCCTTCCAGAGCTGTTTCACGCTTGTAAGACACTTGGTGAAGCCGAATCCCTCGTGTTTGGAGAGCTGGATTGTTCTCGGAGATTTACCGTAGGAGTTTAAACTTCTGAAAAATCTGTTTACAATGTGTCTGAACTGGAGGATAGAGGACACAGTAGAGACTGTTATCTGTTTACTGCTCAGATAAGGAGGTGGAATAGATTGCTGGCCTGTTTCTGAACTCTGCTTAATGAATGGTTGCTAGGCAAATTGCATCTCAATCAGCTTAATCCTCAAGATGTCATTTACAGGTCTGCTCTTTGTGAGGGCCAGAACCGTGCGCTTTCAAACTGCACAGGCCAGAAATTGCTAGCAAAGCAGCTTAGAATAGCTTGTTCAAAAATTCAGTGTACATGTGCTGCTGAGCTGCCCAATTTAAAGTGCCTGTTGTCGCAGGGCCGTCACTGCCTGGCCATGCGCGAGATGAGGCGTGCGGTGATAGACAGGAGGCAGCAGCATCCTTAGCACCGTTTCTGGATCAGCACAGCCCACACCACCACGTTTTGGCACTGGATTAACGTGAAAGAAAGCGTTTCTAAATGGGGACCGCACTGCTGACGTGATGAAAGGTATTTCTGCTTTGGCTGAGTTCGCTCCGAGCCGGGTGTGATGTTGGGGTGCGTACGTGGGACGTGGTTAACAGGTGGAAATGGGCGGTGGTGTCACCTGGCACGGGACAGGGAGCTGGGGCTGGGCTTGATGAGAGAGCTGTAGTCAGGAGAGGGCACAGGCTGGTTGTGTGAAAGCTCCATCCTGCCTCTGGAACATTGGACTTTCTCCCGCGGCGTCAGGCGAGAGCCAATTAATCGCATATGCTGGCATGTGGGATGCCCACATACATTAGGCTCATGGTTTAGTCCAAAGGAAAAAGTTTCCTAATATAGTTAAGCTTTAACAGTCCCTTTGTAAAGAAAGATAACAAGATGCTTGTTTTTATTGGTTTCCCATGACAGCGATTAATCTTGTTGCGGGCAGAGCATTGTTCTTTGCATGGCTACACCTTCCTTTCCTTTGAAGTACATCCTCTGAGTGCTGTGTGTCGTGACACCAAGCGCTCTAAAGGCAAACTGGAAAAGGCTGGACTTGTTGAATACAAAAGGCATTTTAGAACTGTTCATGGTCACCGTGTGCTGATATGAAATGTCCTTCACATGATACGGTTATTAAAAAATACAGGTGTGAGCGTAGTGAGTGAACTTCGCAGTGCTTGCATAGTTGGGATGTGTGCAGCTTTTGTGTTATTCAAAAATACTGGTTTTTTAGGAAAAGATGGCATTAAAACATTGAGAGCCTCTCCAAATAAAACATAAATAAAATATTCCACCTCAGTCACAGGCAAAATGACAGTGGTGCTTGCATCTCTATGCTGTGGATGGGAAGAGGGCTGTCGAACAGAAGACTTTGTGATCAGAGAGTGCTTTTCATGCAAATGAAGATTTTATTACATGCTGCTGAATCAGGGGCTTGTGTAGCGAGAACAGCACAGAAGTGATAAGATCACTTTGTCATAGCTTGAAATTTTGCCCAGCGTGTCTTTCAGATTGCTGAAATGGGCAAGAAACACTCTTGTTAAGGGCACAGCAGTAACTGATACAATATTTGGGGGGCAGGGCTGTTGTTTTGTGGTAGGGTCTGTCTGCAGGGTTCTGCCACATGTCCGCGGCCCTGCCTGCAAAGCAAGGAGGAACTGCAACCTGTAGGTCACCCTGTGTAGCAGCAAAGTCCTAAAAGCTCCTGTTCCTGATGGGATCCCTGTTGTGCTGTTGGTGAATGGGTACAGAATCTCCTCTCTGCTGCAAGCCAGGAGCTGTTAGCATTGATCAGAGCTGTCCATCCTTTTGGCTGGGATAGCCTGCGTTGCCCATTCCCAGGTCATGCAGGGGGGGAAATCTCTGCACATGCCATGGGGCTGTATTTTGCTGCAGAAGGCACCCATCCAGGACTGCCTCCGTTGGGTTTTCCTTTTGCATTTGTTAGCTAATATAATCTTCCCGACGTCCTTTCTTTCGTGGTTAGAACCGGTTTGGTTTAATGAGGGCTGTTGTTGCCAACAGGGGAGTGGATATGTGTGGTGGAACAGGCATCTAAATCTTCCCCTGCAGATGGGGAGCGTTCAGCATCCTGACATGACCTTGGTGAAAGTTCTCTGGCGTGTTACTTTCCCTCTTTATTTATCTCCTTTGCTGTGTAGCAGCTTTGCTTCCAGGGAAGTGTCTGAACTATTGGAAATCTGTCCTCTCTTCCCTTCCCCTCTCCAGAGACATTGTCAGCGTAACACCCAAACTACTTAGATTGACGCCTGAATATTCTGCTTTTGCACAATCAGGAGGCATTCAGTGAAAGTAGCAAGAGGAGAAGAAGTTTAAGATTTAGGACTGACATTTTTAGACGCTTTTCAATCCATAATTTTGCACCATCTTGGTGAGGAAGGTCAGAGACTTCCTTCACATGGGATGCCCCTGTGTGTGTGTGTTGAGCATCCGAGTGTACAGCACAGGGGAAAAACATTCTTAACAGCCATCAGATTGCAGTGTGGGGCTGTTCATATTTCAGATTCTTATCTGAAGAATCTAGGAACAAAATCCAACCCTGCATGTTCCTGGAGAGTTTCAGAGCAGTAGGATGGAACCTTTTGCCTGTTTTTCTCATGCAAATTATGGTAAGGATTATTCAGTGTTTAAAATCTGGTTTATACTGGCTTCTGAATTTCATTTAAAATAAACATCTGGAGAGCTTTTTGATCTCCTGTGCAAGACTGTTGTCTGCCTGCCTCGTTAAAATGACTTCTGCTTAATTTTTAGTGAAAGGCAAAGACCTAGATGGTTTCAGCCCAGAGGCAATCTAAATGGTTCCCCTTCTGCAGTCAGAAATTTCCATGAGCAGATACTTAAAATCTGTTCTCTTAGGGAATGTGGCAGCAATAGGTATCTGTTTTTTCCATGCTGCAATTTGGGATCTGCAAAGCTGCTACCTGTAGTGCCATTTGTACTTCTGCAGAGCCTCGTTCTCCTGGTGCCAAGCACATGCTGGAGCAGATGCTCCCTTCAAGAATTTCGGTCTTGTCCCTTTGCAGCTTGCAGTCCAAAGCCCTCCTTGGGAAGATGGCCACGGTGTGCTGCAGTCCCACAGTCACAGCGCTGGAACAGGGAGTAATCAGTGATTTATTCAAGTAGCTGTTACATTCAGAGTCTGTTTCCTGTGATTTGACAGGAGCTCACTCCTCTGCTCTTCACTGGAGACTGGAAACCTGTGCTCATGGCAAGGGCTGGGTATGTGCTTCCAGTGGCTTTCTGGCTTTGGAACAGGTTCCTGTTGCTCTTTGCAGAGCCTGAAGCAGTGATGTGTGCAGGCAGTGTCTGCAGAGCTGGAGTGACTTTACCTCTTTGTTTTTTCTCCAAATTCATATCTGTATGGGATCAGCTGGTCCCACTTCGTGTGTGAAGTAGTTAAACGCTACCCTGCATCTATAAGACGTGATTTTTTTTTCCCCCCTTCCTTTCTAGTCTCTTTGATCAAATCAAATAAAAACGCAGCGCTTTCATTTCTAGTTCTATAGTTTCAAAGACAATCTCTTGACGTGCTCGAGCAGTCTGGACCCGAGTCCCTTTTTTCCTTAGTCCAAAGGCTCGCTGTGTCTTGCGCCTTTCTCTGTATCAGCAGTTGCAATCTACATTAGCTTTTATCTGCATCAAAAGACAAATGGAAGAGAGCAGGACCCCGCAGGAACGGGAAACAGACTTACATGTGCAATGGAAATATGTAATCCTTACATTCAGTCTGCCACATGGAGTACAGACCAGTTTCTATACTGGAAATCTCTAGCCTATGCTCCACAGAAATGGGAGTTTAGATTTTAGGCTTTGAAGGTTGCTTAATCCCCTCCAGTGGTTAATACCAACGTAAAATATTCTGCGATGTCAAACTTTTCCTCCTAAATGCTTCTTTTTCCCCTCTTTTTTTTTTTTTGCATATGTCAACTATACAAAGCAACGCTCAATTTGAGAAATTAGCATTCAAACACTCTGTAAGCACTTTATTTTTGTCTGCTTTGTGAGCAGCTGAACACATGTCCGGGCTGAAATACTCGAAGCTGCTGCTGCTGCTTCCCAGCGCGCGCGTGCCAGGCATGGGAGAATTTGGAACTTTGTCCCCTGTCCCGAAGAGGCGCTCCCGACCCCCCATCCTGCAGAAGCACATCTGCACAAATCTCCTGCTCGGCTGCATCCCGGGAGGAAAGGATCCCAGTTAAGCCAGACTGAATCATACCCAGGGAGATGAGCGCTCTGGTCGCTGTCATCCCGATCAAAATCCCAGCCGAGTCTGCTGGCGTTCGGAATGTCGCGGTGCGCGTTCCTTTCTCGGAGTGCTGGTGCTTAAAGCAAAGTGTGGTACTTCTCTGCATTAAGGAGTCAGATTCAGCTGTTCAAAGCAAGTTGATAAATTGCTTTTCATTAAGTGTCTGAGCGCCGAGGGGTTCGGTGTGTGTTCCAAGGAAAAAATACATTAATTACACCTTCTGTAGAGCATTTATCAATCACGTAGTTATAAACACTACTAATGCAGTTAATTGAAGGGGGAAAAATTCACCGTTTTGGATTTGTTGACTGTAGCAATTCCGTGGCTGGAAAGACGAATTGGAAATTAAAAGCAGGGGATACTTTTAGTGGAAGCTGCACAGTCGAGGGTCAGGGCTGTTGGAGATTGGTTACCAGGAGCTCACCTTCATGCAGGCAGCTTTGTGCTCTGTCTGCTGTTGAGCTACAGGCTGCAGCAACAGTGTTCTCTTCTCCCACACAGCCACGCTGAGTTTGCCATGCAAAGAGATCTCCCTGCCTGTGGTAGGGTTTCAGCTCCCTCTGTGTCCTGCCCGCACAATTTATTTATTGCTCTGTGTGCGTTGGGGTTTTTTTTTAAAAAGAAAAAGGCAAGTGCAGAGGAGGAAAGATGCACAAAAGCAAACAAAAAACATCCTGCTCACCTGTAGTCAGTAAAACTTTCTGTGGAAAAAGAAATCTTTCATGAATATAAACTTTGGGTAAAGGTGGTGTGTTGGCAGCTGCTGAAGGAGTCAGGTGCGATGGTGCCGAGATGTTTTATTAGATCTTCAGACAAAAACCTCTGGTGCTTGTGGTGTGCAGAGGCTTTGAAGGCACCTTGCACACTCGTGTTGCTTTCCCTGTGGCTGTTTTGAACTGCCAGCTGTGCAAGTGGCTGTTTTTCATGCTTCTCAGGAAAGCACTGAGAATAGCAGACTTTTTACAGTAGCTCACAACGAATGTATTTCTTGTCCTTTCTTCTATTGAGTTGTTACGAGGTGGCTTTTGAGTTTCCTGGGAGATTGATAAGGACATTAGGTGTGTGTCAGGACAACCCAGTGGGGCACCAGCACCTCGTTGTGAAGGTTGACAGGAAAGCACCATCCCAAGTGTCTGGTCCAGTTCTTTGGTATTCCCCTGACGGCTTCTGTTTTCTGCTGGTGGGTATTTTGTACGTGTGTTGCAGCTTCTGTTTGAGGTTCTTAAAATGCTTTTCATCTTTGCAGCTGCCTGCACGGTATCTCCAGCTACAGGAGGAGGTCTTATCTTGCCCTTACAAATGATAAAATGTGTATCCAAGAGCTGATGTGTTCGTGGTCCAGCAGGAAGCTCTGTTGCTGTGCTCAATCAGGCAGAGATCTCCAGTTTTGGATCTTAAAAATGTATTTTTCACCGCTGGCTTTGTAAATGGGCTGTTAAAATTTCACCACATGTGGGACCATAATTCAGTGTCCAGAGAGATAAATACTAAACCAAACTGTCAGTGTGATTGTACAGGTCAAAATGGTTCACGTGCATGACCAATGCAAATCAAAATTCATCCTCCCTGTGAGTCTGTGTTCACACACACCTGGTCCAAAAGTGAGTCACTTCCTATTTTTATTCCTTTATATAGAAGTTAGCTTTTTGTTTTGTATGAAGTATAATGCATTCTGCCTCATCTTATTTGCAAATATTTCTCATTTTCAAGTGAATCTATTTTTAAAACAGGACTCAAAACATATTTTTCAATAGTTAACAAATGTCTGCTCTGTTGTTTGTCTGTTGAATAGAAGTAAAATTTGTTTAAAGTTAGCTCTGAATTTATTTTTTTTTTAATAATCAGCTTGTAATAAACAGGGGGAGATAGCTGCTTTCCTACCCAGGAACTGTCGTAATCCGTAACTTCTAACGATATTTTAGAAGGAAAAACTGTCTTCCTTCTGTCATGTGCAGCCACAAGGATTTCTGTAAGTCATGATTAAGACTTTAATTCAGGGCTTTTACAGAGTAAGTGTGGAGTGAGAGGAGATAATGGTGATCTTTGTGAAGCAGCCACAGGAGAGGGAACTGTTTCATGTTTCCTTTCCCCTTTGCCTAGGCAGCTGTTTGCTGTACCTAAGAAAAACTTCCTTTTCAGATCTGGGAAAGCAAGAAAGCCGAAAGGGAGGAATTCTGCCCACGAGTGGCATGAGGAAGCTCACAATTCTTGCATGTCCTGTGTGGTAAAGTAAAGCCCAGAATTACAACCTCTTGCTTCTCCCACACACGGAACACATAGGAAAGCTGCACATAACCCTGTTCCTGCTGAGGATGTTGAGGTTATAACTGCAGGCTGTCCCCTATGGGAAAGGGGTCAGTGTGTATTTTGGTTTCTTATCACTTGAAGGCAGAAGGAAGTTGCATAAAGGATGGAGAACGTCTGTTGGTGGGAATGCATGGTACCTCCACTGGGGTATGTGTGAGCAGCATCCTGTAGTTGGGTAGAGGCTGGGCTGTTCTGGGTTTCCTTTGGATGGAAGTCATCTCAAGTAACTTTAATTTCCCCTCGTGTTCACATGAGAACAGGCACGCTCGTGTCTGTAAGTGTTGTTCCATATTTTAGAGCTGCTGTGATGTTAAGAGATGCTGCTGCTCGAGCATGTAGGAAGAAGTTGGGTTTAGTTTGCCCCGAGGCATAATGGGTGCTTTGGAGGAAGGAATGTTTGTGCCTGACAGTATCTTGTTGAGGAAAATGGGATCTTTTGTGAAGGTTACAGTGGTGGGTAGGGAGTCTGTTTTGCATTTTGAAAATAAAAATGTAAGCCTGTTATCCTGGGCAAGTTATTTTATGACAGTGCTGTGTTTACCTGGCCTGCGCTCTTAGCTGCTGTGGTTCAACTGCAGCATCCTTTGCTTCCTCCCCAAATATCCATGGAGCCATATGCACCCTGGAACATAGCTAAGATGCATGCCAGGCTGTGTCTTCATCCCTGTTTCCCATCAGTACAGCATGAAAAATTTGAAGTTGGAAGTTACCATATAAAAGGAGAGAGAAAATTAATTGAAGGTCAGAGTGCTTTAGTGTAGGGAAAATTGAGAGGAGGCAGATACAAAGTTATTCAAATTGCTTTTGACTTCAGGCAGGTCGATTTTCTTATTTCTTGCATATGTTCCCATGGTAAAAGTAGTATCTCATCTGTCTCACAACTGACCACTAGTAGTTGTGTTTCAAGCACAGCCAGAAATCTTGCTTTGAAGCTTTGGCCAGGCCCTACAATCGTCCTGACTTGTCTTTTCTACATCTTTCCTTCACCTTAGGAGTGGCCTGCAATACCCTGGGAAGACCTACTTTATGCCTGTGTTGTCTGTCAGCTACTGCCACGTTGCAGAATACAGAGTTAAATCTAAAAATACTCTTTAAAAGAGGTGAGGGCTTTGAGCAAAGTAAAGTAAGCCACTGATTTGGGTCATGAAAGGGAATCGATGTCACTGGTTCTTCGTTGCAGCTTTCTTGAGCTAAGAAGTTCTGTTCTGAGCTGTGAAGGTGCAGAGGGAGCAGGGGTGAGCAAGTGGTGCTCAGGACAGGGAAAGGTGATCTGTGTCCATTTGTCCCCAGGAGACTGCCCCGACCGTGACCTTGTAAGCCTGATGTGAGAAGTCAAGGTGGTGTTAAATGCTCTGTAGTTTCATTTGTCTTCACAGTCTTCAGTGGTAGAAAACTGTCACCCACTGCTGTCCTTTAAACAAAGAGTGACCGTGGCATCAAGTGATTAAATGCTTCATCCAACATTATGTCAGGAACCTGTGGTGAGCCTGATACTTCCCTCCATCTCTCCTGTCATAGACTAGTCCATCATCAGGAGACCACTGTTCTTACATAAATACGGTCAAAAAACCTGAAGCCAGCTGTAAAAGGAGTCGTTTGCAATTTTTGCCCGTGTCAGAGTGGTTAAGTGGCTTCAGTAATGTTTGTTAAGTGCTTTGATATGCTTTGGTGAAGGACGGAGTGTTAATAATTAAAATTGTAAAGAAGTTCTGAAGTAGCATGGGGTTTGACGACCGCTTTCTGGTCTGTTAGTTAACAAAAATGCAAAATATAAATGGACGAATCAGCAGGAATGGAGTTGAACGCTCCCTTCCCCCAGCCACCTGCATGGGCTGAGCACAGAAAGCAGCTAATTGTCTGCTCTGCTGCAGAGATGAAAGAAGCTGGTCCTACAACAGGAAAGGCTATTGAACTGCATGAAGGTGGTAAATTATCAGCACTGAAAACCTTTTGAGTCGGTATCTTTACGTGCTCAAAAAGTACATTATTTGTACTGGTATTGACAGCGTTCGGGGGCTGATAAACCCGGCGTCTGGTGACGTGAATCTTATGTTTCAGTGCCTGTAATTAAGAGGTCAATAAAGCTGAAACTTGTTTTTTGAAACTCTGCGCCATCGCCCTGTTTGGGTGTAGCTGAAGGGTGTGTTTGGTGAGGACGGGCCCTCATAATGGCTTTATCTTGGCCCAGCTAACGAGCTGTTTGCAGAACTGCTCTGATTTGCAGTGGGCAGACTGTAAAGCAGCCTCGTGTTTGTCCATTTTCCTGCTAGCAGTTCCATTTGCAGAGTGCAGGCAGGAGCAGGCTTCTTGCCAGCAACAGCTTCATTCAGATTAGGGCTTTAGTTCAATTATGTCCAATTAACTTTTATTGCAGATAGCAGTGATAATTACTTGCAAGTCAATTTTTTGGCTGTGGTTATCCCAGGGCTAAAGTCTGAGCTTGATGGATTTTAATAACTGAAGTGACGTATAGCTTTTCCTCTTCTTTTTTCTTCTTCAGGCCTCAATTAGATGAAAGGTCAGAAGCTATGTAAAAATCCATTTTACAATTAAAGCCAACTGTTCTACTCCTCAGCAGATGCGTAGTACTGTGTTTTAAAATAATCTCTTGGGGCAGACCTAAAAAAAGGCTTTTTAAACTCTTAAGATCATAACCTTGAGCTGGCTGCTGCTTTATCCGAGGAGTGAATTTGATGGAGCTGATGTCACACGTGGCAATACCTGAAGCCGAGAGCCGCCTCCTTGGCTTTTTTTAGTGCACTGCATCCTGTTCCAAATTGCTCACCTAAAAGCCTTCAATGGGAGCCCTTGGGCATGAGGAGTGTGATATGAGCAATATTCCATTTAAGTGCTGTTATCCCAAAGCTGCTTCCTTTTCTTCCCTATTGGGCGTGTCCATCCCAGCTCGGAGAGAGGAGCAGAGCTGTGCTACGGCAGCATTTAAATTCTCTCTGCCTTCCCCGCCAAACTAATTTTGTTGCCTGAGTAACATTATAAATGGAGGTCAGCCTAAAAGGTGACGTGGTTTACAAGCAAAATCATAGTTAATTAAATGGCAAGAAGCAAAAATTGATTTGGATCGAAACTGTTGCAGGGCTTCACAAAAGGTCCACCTGAATGCAGAAAGCCAAAGGTCCTGTGCTGGCAGGTGCTGACAGTGCACTCCCCGTGCTACAAAAGGCGACTTTCTATTGTTCAGTTTCCTATTTATTTATCCCCAAGTACACTCGATGCTGTTGTGATTTATTGCCATTTCAGAGGGCAACTTCTCTGCCCGGTGTTTTGCAGTTTTCCATTTATAAGGCATTAAGAGGATGTGATACCAGCCGGTGTTGAATACGGTGCTAGTTTGGTCATTTTCTTCCAGGAAACGCTAAGATTTATCTCTGGCTCTTCAGCAGTCCTGGGAAAGGGCCATTCTGGTAAGTGCCCAAGAATAAAGGGGAGTTTGAGAGCTGGAAAAAGGCAGGAAGCCTGCAGGATGGCTCTAGACACCGTCGAGCAAAGCATGACTGCCTGGAAGACGTCGTATTGAATGCTGAGGTTGGCAGGAGGGTTCAATGTCTGCCATTGACATGAAGAAGTCTTTGAAACCCCTACAATTTCGGTTACTTTGGGAGAGGGAAACGGAATTATTCTCCTTGGTGTCGAGCAGCCTGCCGGGGGGTAAATGAGACACCGAGTTTCCCTCAGAGCATGAAAATTGGCCCGGATTCAATTATGTTTCCTGGCAAGCTCTCGCAGACATTCGTACCAAAGAAACTTCACAACCCCAGTTAGTTTTTGTTGTTGCCTGCAGCATTTGCGCGTTCCGAACTTGGCATGTGCCGCGCGCGCTCGGGGGGTTGCCGCGAATCCCGCCGGCGGCTCCGGTGGAACTTCACGGTGGGTATGGAACTACCTTGTGACTAAAGAGCAGGGGAGAAGCAAAGCATAGCAGCCACAAGGCTTTAACAACCCTCACAGAGAGGCTTACGGGACCCCAGGGTGCTGGAAACTTGGAATAGTTTGGAGCTTTTTCTTTTGCGTGTGGGTGGATGCTCCCGCTTCCTCCTGGCCTCGGGGTTTGCGAACGAGCCCGCAGTTAATCGTGGCATTTCAAACATGCGTGTTTGCTTTCAGGAACCTAACTTTAGACTTCACCAGCTCGCTTTCCTTTAAACCAGCTCAGTTTCCCATGTTTCGCTGGCCAGGGGTGGTTTGTGGGGAGGTGTTTCTTTTGTGTTCTCACCCTGTAAGGCCTCTCGGGAGCTTCAGAGGATGATGTATCTAAAAACTTGGCAATAACTGTATATGTGGTCCATTTATGTGATGATAAAGCTGTGTTAGAGTGTTAGAAATTTCCCAGTAGTTGCTTTACACCTAGGTTTTACTCTAGGTTGTGAAAGTCCCCCCTGGTCTGAGAAGCACAGAGGCAATAAATATTAAATGTTGAATATAATTCAGAAAATCATACATTTTTAAGTCAAGAAAGGCAGTATTGTGGTAAGTGCTACTGGAACTGATTCCTAGCTCTCCAGGGGTGTCCCTGGGTAGTGGGTAGATGTGAGTTCTTCCATCCTGGTGAGCCTTGTGGTGACGGGGGACACTGTGCTGCCTGGACCAAAAAACATCCTGATGTGCAGGTAAGGCTGAACGTAATAGTCATTGTGAGGATGTACCAATTACCCCCCAAATCCCAAGCACTGCAAATCCCTCTTAAGCTTAACATTCTTTGATTTAATTATTAATAAATCTTAGGAGGAAAAAAAAAAAATCTGTTCACATGTCTAAACCTGCTATTTTGTGGAGCATCCTGCAGTACGTGTGCTGTTAAGATTATATCCCGCAGCCAGATTAGATTAAAATCACTTCAAAGAGGAGTATTTATTTATTTATTCCAATCTAATTATTGTTATCCTCTAGAAAAATGCTTTATCTTTTTTTATATATATTTTTTCAAGACAGAGCTCGTTCTGCTGCGTTTGGCAGTGTACAGAATCTGTTTAAAATGCAATTTAAAAACTCAGGTTTTTCACGATTCACAGCCCTCCATGGCTGGGTGCCACAGCCTGCTGGTCAGATCTCTCTCCAGTTTGCAGCTGACTGGTTTAGATGACAGTGTTACTGACCCTGGTACAGTGCAAAATCCCCTCCATTCCAGTTCCCCCAGCAGCACACCATTCATCCTTGGAGGGGCTGGAGCTTTGCAGGTGCTGATGCCCACACCAGTCGCCACCGTAAAGCCAGAACTGCTGGTGAGAAGTCCTGATGTGCCAAGTTCAGTTTATCTCCTGCTCTGGACTAATTAGAAGGAATAAACCTAAAGGAGGAGGGGCTGATGGGCCCAGCTGCCAATCCTAAGACAGCCAGTAGTGCTCACCTCAAATTCAATTCATTTTAGCTGGTGATGAGTTGGAGTTGTCCATGCCAGCTCATGCTGAGGAAGAGTCAGGTCAGAAAGTGGTAGTCAGGTGCTGAGTATCTCAAAGGGAATAAATACTAATTAATTTCTAACTAGAAAAAAATGAATGGGGTGCCTGTCAAGATATTTCAAATGCTTTTGTTTTCAAATACTGAGATCTCGATTTTGAAAACCTGTATTGATTTCATAGAGAATAAAAACTGAAGCAGGATTTTAATTAGAATAAAAAATTCAGCAATGGAGTTAAGGTCAGCACTTCTATACAAGTCTGAATTTCTTTTTCTAGTGCTCAGCAGTGACCTAGATGTCATCAATTTGGTTACTGCAAAATCAAGCTAAAAGAGGGATTTTAGGCTTCCACTTCAAATTGTTTTTGTAAGTCTGGTATTCCCTTTAAAATTATTGTTGCCACCCCAGTCTTTTATGAACCTTTGGCATTACCTAAAACAATTATCTGCCTGCAGGAACAACTTGCCTTTATAGCTCTCTCTGCAACATTGCTCTCCATATTGGAGCTAAAGCTTCTGTAAATACATGTTTTGACCTTCAAGGAAGCACTGCTGTCATGTAGCAGGAGCCTGGCTATTCCGAGGTGAATGCTGTGACCACTCCTAATCACTTGTTCTCTCTCCTAATGTGCCATTATCCTGTTTATTGCTGTGTGCACCTCGCTGGGGCACTTCAGCAAGAGGCTTTCTGAGAGCGTCACAGTTCAGGCTCTAATGAGCGTTAATGATGGAGCAGGTGAGCAAACCCTCCCCGCATCTTGCTGCCAGAAATGCTGCTCCCTCAGTCAGAGCACGGCTGTGCTCTTTCAGGGCTGCACACAAACTTGCCATCAATTAAATAATGTTTTAGACACCGACCTCCTTCGGGCCTGCAGGGACGGGAAGTGAATCCTGGGCTGGCGTCAAAACGTTGTTGGAGTAAAAGGTGGATGCTCAGGTGAATATGGGAATAGTGTGATCTGTTTTTCTGTCTACAGTGAAGGCTCTTAATTTTGTTTGTCTGCTTTTCACTGAGAAATAGGTCTTGTTTGTGCCAGCCTTCTGAAGTTGATGAAATGAGGAAAAAAGGAAAATACAATTATTATTTTTTTCTTGCTGACTGTGGGTGTTTCTGTTGCTTACTCAGGTAAAGCTCTGACAACTCACAGTGGTTTTTTTCATCTGATTAAAAGGAGCTGGATTCTTGTTTTGTCTTTTTGGTCTTGCTGGGCATGATTTGGGACAAGGAACCGCTGCCCACGGGCTGTTTGCAAAGTTTCACTGAATGTTGCGTACCCACAGTCACGACTGAATCTCATCTATAAAGGTCGAGCAACTTTTTAGTTCCTCAGGCAACTCCTTGATGTTGTGGATGTGACAGGTCTTTGGTCATCATTTCTGAAAGACTCTTCAGAATTCCATCTCCTTCAGAGAATGAGAAGAAAATCCAGGTTTAGGTTTATTTTACAAGGTTTTACGTATCTTGGCCTTCTAGTAGTGCTGATCGTTGCTGTCTCCTAGGAATGAAATGGAGAATGATACTCTCTTGGTGGTTGTGCTGTCAGCCCTGCACCTTGGTGAGGTGGTGTGTGTTTCTCACAGCACCAGGTCCGTGTTACTCTGCGTGGGAAGGGTGAATGGGCAACAGCCTGCACTTGTCAGGCTGACATTCAGTGCCCAAAACTATTTTTGTTAGTCACAGTGGCACACAGCAGGCTCAGCCACACTCGGTCAGCTTTGGAGACACTCGCTCAGCGAAGATGCGGAAGCTCTCATAAATTAATATTTGTATGAGATTTCTCGGCCGTTGGTTTAATCAACCTTTGCGTGTTGAGCTGAGGAGATGCATAAACATGGAGCTAAGGAACTGTACACAGTGAGTAATTGCTGTGCTGCAGGAAGGCTTCGAGTCCACGCTGTTCACTCTGTTGGTGCCAGCGTTCCATGGGCAGTCTGACCTGCGCTGGTGGTCTGAGGTGAGGTTTCACATTCAAGTCTTCTAAAGGTCTCTGCAGAAATCTGCTGTTGGAGGTTTCTGGAGCATGAAGGTGGCGGTGCTGACGGCATCACATCGCTGTCATCGCATTGTTTGTGCCGTCTCAGCAGTGAGATTCTTTTCAGAAGTGGCCTCTGAGAGGTTTTGGCGGATGTGGCTTCTCATGTCTGGGCTCGAGCTTTCTCCTTCCCACTCTTTTGATCTTTGAATGCTTCCCCACTTGTTTTAATTGGGGTTTGTGAAACAATGACTGAAACTAAATCAGCTTACGAGTCCTGAATCCTTCAATTCTTCCCATGTTTTGGAGGTCATATAACAAGTCCCAAAGCCTTTCTAGCTGCTTCTTAGGTGTTTTGCTCTGTATAGCAGCACTGATGCTTGTGGACATCTGGACAAGGAGAAAAAAATCTACTGATTTCTCCAGCTTGGTTCTGTCACCCTGTTTCCCAGGACTTTCTAAAGTGCTGCAGCTAGGAGGATTTGAGCAGGGGCTTGGACCAGATGGCCTCTAGAGATCTTGTTCCAAGTTAAAGCTCTGTAATTCTAGTAACATTGGACAACTTGAGCCCCAGTTAGCCTTGTTGCTGGGATCCCTCTTTGCACAGCAGTGGTGGGATTTGAGGGGAGTTGTGTAGTGTTTAAATACAAAGAGCTTTAGTGCTCCATTTCGATATCTGATTTCCAAAATGCTGGACCAAACAGAAGAGGATGGTGACACCTCTGCAGCCCCTTTGTGCACATCTTGCTGTTGTCTGCCCCAGAGCAGCTCGGGTTAGCGAGTCTCTGCTGAAATGAAGGAAGTTGTAGCCATTCATCTTTCAGCCTAATGGACCACAGAAATTACAAGCTGTAGCATGCAGCTTAATCTTGCCACGAGGCAGAGTGCTGCATACTTTGCCTTCAATTTATGCATGCCATGCCTTTCTGTTAAATGCAAAGGAGCAGTTGACAGGGTTTCTCCAGAGAAGTTGCCTTGGTGGATACCAGTGCATTTCAACATAGTGAAATGAGTGATGGTGGTTTCTTTACCATTCATAACAACCACCTTTGAAATGTGAGGACAGAGTTATGGATTATTCTCTGCGTGTGAAGCAGCAGAGGAGAGCGAGGCAGCTATTTTGGTTTTAACCCTGCAGATGACCCAGTTCTTGAAGTATTTCCGTTGCCGTTAGGAGATGCAGTCAGGACTGGAGCAGCGGTTGTGCATCTGTGCTTGGTCAGGCCTTCACCCAGGGATGGCTCTTTGCCGCTTTCTTTTCTCTGTTCCTCCTTGTATTATAACTTTGAATTGTCTCTCTGTTGTTGCAGTGTGCAGAGGAGTGAATGCCCCATGTTGTGTTAGTGCCTGTCTGCCATGCTGGCCTGTCTGCCAGGACCAGGCGACCTCTCCTTTCAGCTTCTTTCTTACACGCAGATGAACACTGGACTTCAGAAATGTGAGTGATGTTTTGTCTGCAGGATGTGGTTAACTGTTAAATCTGGCTCTGGTACCACTGTGACATAAACATTTAGGATACAGTGGCGAAACTGTTTAATGTAGAGTCTTTCTTTTGTTACGCCTTCAAGGCATCTGTCAGTAATGGCTCTAAGAAATGGCTGTGGAGGTTCACGTGTGTGCAGCAAGCTCTCCTCTGTTCCTGGCTCTGCAAAGGTTAATTTTAACCACAGCAGGATGCAGCAAGTGAGGTTCCTGTGAGAATCGTGCCTCTCTGCCGAAAAGGTTTTGTACTAAAAGTGTGCCAGCTGATTTGCTTCTCAGCACAACTTTTTCCTCGGTCTTTTTCGCTTCCCTTCGTGCAGTTACTCGTAGACACCAGTATAAGTTGGATCAGTCTAATGCAAACCTTTTGAGGTCAGCAGCTCTTGCTCTACATACCTGGGGCTTATACTGCAAATATTAGTGAGCTAGCCCAAATTACTAAAGTTCAAAGTTTCCGTCTTCTTTCTGATGTCTCTTTGGTGCCTCTGAAAATATGTCTGCAGAGTGCTCTGATAATTCTTTTTTGATAACTTCAGTCATTTTTTTCATAGTTGCACTGGTATTTTTAAGAACAACTTGTGCTTGGGAATGTAAGTTTACTGACTAGAGATGTTTTTAACTCTTTACTCTGTCTCTCCTCTTTATCACTGAAGTGGCACATTGATTGTTCAGCTGAAATTTCAGAAATGCCAAGGTTTCTGTGTAGGGTCTGTGTACTTGGTTCTTAGGGCCGTGACCTGTCTCTTGTGTTTGAAATGTGCACTGGGAGATCTCAGTTTGCTGATGCACTCGTTGCTTTTTAAACCCAAGTGGTTTACGGTCCCCTTGTAGCTAAATTGTTCATGTAGTGAGGCTTGTGATGCTACAGAAAATAAATAGGGAAGGTACTTTTGCAGTTAAGGGTGACGTGCTCAGGGTCCTGGTCCTGCCAGAAACAACCGGCACAGTTCACATACACACCTGAACTCCCCCACAGCACTTCTGCTGACTCCATGGGCTTGGTAATTGTAATGACACTCAGCAGCAGTAAAAATCTTCACTCACCAAAGGACTGGTGATGGCATCGAACTGGGCATCCCCTCCTTTCTCTTTCCTATTTCCATTGTGAGCGTTGCTGACAGCCTGTGGGGTGAGGATGTGCCCAGGTCCCTGCATTTCATGAGGTTTCTTTGTCAGAGCTTAGTTCTGAAAGCAAAATGTTGAGGTTCATGTGAGGGCAGCTGTGCATAAATCAGGTATTTGCTAATTACAGCTTTACAAGGCAACATGCTGGTATGTTGGGCAGTTTTCCTCACCTGATGGTACCTGATGCTGTTTCTTGGAGATCTGCTGATCCATGTGCTGAAAGCATTGCTGTGTCCTGCTCAGTGAAGAGCTTTGGGGACTGCATTTCAAAGAATTTAGGGCATAAAGTAGCTGGCAGGCACGGGCTGGCAGTGGTAATGCTCAGCTGTTGGGTTTGTTCTGATTTATATGGAAGATGAGGCTGCTGGTACAGACCTCGCTCAGCCCCGCTGCAGATGTGGGCACGATTAATTGGTGCATTTCTCTCGTGCTGGAGATGCATGAGTAGCCCAGCCCCTGGCCAGGGCAGAGCTGAGTTAATGAGCATTTTTTAATGAACAGTGACTTGTGACTTTCGATGGGGGGTGGAAGCAGGCTGTAATAATAGTGCTATTGCTTTTATAAAAGGCACAGAACTCCACAGGATTGCCTTTCTTCAGATTTAGGGTGTTTGTATTAATAATTTTTAAGTGTAGTTTTCTGGATCAGACTTTTTATTAGTGCTTAAAAATCCACATTAGCTCAATTACCTTTTTTTTCCACATTCACTCTCTAATAAGGGGCTTGTTGTTGAAAGTGGTCTGTACAGTAGGAGTTTGGTAGATTAATATGCACATGTTTTTTCCTTTAGAAACTGATGACTACGGGACTTCCAATTTCAGTATTTTTTGTTGAATTCCAGCCTGCGTTCAGGCGAACCCTGTAATTCATCCTTTTCCACACAGGGGATTTCTCACCGGCTCCAATGTTCTCTCCTTCCTCCCAGTGGCTCCAGTATAAACCTGACTGGTCAACTGGCATATTTGAGGCAAGATTGTTCAGGCTGTGTCTGCAGCTGCTGTTGGACATAGCAGCAGTGCCAGACCTCCGGGGGGGAAAAAGGTCTTTTTTTTGTGACAGTGGTGCAAAATCAAGCGAAAGGTGCTTCTTAGAAAGTATTTTGTTGCAGGGGGATATCAGAGAAGAGGAGATTGGACTGAACAGGGGATCATCAGCTAAACTGAGTCTTTTTGGGAGGGCTCTTTCTGTAAAGCCTTTAGAGAAACTGTTAAAATGGAGGTTTTTATGCAGAAGGTGGACACAGCTGGTTCTGGCTTGTCCCAGTGCAGGAGCTCTTATTAGGATAGCAATCCTGAAGGCCTGTTTGTATTTTGTTTAATGATAATGAAAATTTAACCATAGGCAGCTTTTAAAAGCAGTGGGTTTTAAAGTCTTAATGTGAAATGCACTTAAAAGATGTTCCATTAGTGCTGAGGTGAGGCAGGGAAATGTCTCACTCCATGACAGAAATAGCTCCAGTGGTGAGACCAGGAGTGTGACCAGAGGACTCGGTTGCCACGGGATTAGCAGGAGTTGTGAACTTGCAGCTCACCAATTTATTGGGGTAATTGCTCATATGCACAGCTTTGCCTTATAATAAACATGGAATAATTACTTTTCAATAAAAGTATTCTGCCTTGCATTCACCATTAGGGAGCTTCCTGGAGCTCATCCCATTGTTTCCTTAATGAAGCTTCTTCCTTTGCCATTGCCTCATCATTTTATTATGGCCTGATCTGGAATTCTTGCTCTTGCACACAGATGATGATATTCCAATACCAGCATTTTCTTTCAGACTATTCTAGCAGGTTTTCCATTCACTTAGTTACCAGAACTAATCGTTCTTTATTGGTTTGTAGGATATTTGTATGGGATATTCAGACTCTCGCTCACCCCGTAACGCCTTTCTCCTAATATTTTACTGCCTTAATTATTACAGTCATGGAATCTTGCCTATGGAACTACTAGCAAAGCACATTGGGGCACTCAGAAATACATCACCTTCAAGCCGGAGTAACATGGCTGAGTTAGCCTGTAGTAAAAGGAACATCATCTCACCTGTACGTAAACCAGGTGCTGTTTGGAATGGTGGTCGAGTGCAGAAGATCCCATCCACGTGGTTTAAAAGATGGTTTGCCTTTGGTAGGATGCCAAACTTGATGCTGGGGTGTCATTGAAGTTTAACTGAGGGGTTATTTTCTCGTCAGAGGAAGGAGTTCTTCCAGGTTTGGGATTAGAAGTGTGTCTGACTGATGGCTGCAGCCTGTTCAAACATCCGTGTTTTAGCTGCTTCCTGAAAGTTCTGTGTAACAGAAGATCCGATGATTGGAAAAGAGAATATTCAGTGTGTTTGTTTAGTGTTTGTATTTACCACCTAATTTGCTGATTTGCCTATAGAAATGTAAACCAGGCTGGGAAATTTTGATGGCAAAGGTGTCTTAAAGTATCTACGTAATTTTTCATCTGAAAATAGAATGTGACAATGTCTGCAAGCATAACATAAACCATAACACAGACAGGTACGGGCTCCTTTGTCCTTTGGTTCTTCTCTGGTTCATGGGGGGTTGCCAGGGTCATGTCTTGGGGAAGAAACAGACCTTAATGAGCATGGGCAATGCTAAAAATAAAGGTTGGGAGTTCATGAAGGCCTTGGCTTTTGAGGCAGGGTAGCACTGGCAAATGCCATTCGGAGGCTCTCCTCTCCGTTAGGAGCACAGCAGCTCGCTCAAAAGGGCAGCTATGAACCACCTGCCTGCAGAGACAGGTACAGGGATGTGCACAGAGAGGATGTTTGGGTTGATATTTCCTTTGATTCAGAGAGAGGGATGATATGTGCCGGTGTCTGGACAGCACAGGGAGTACAAGTGTAACCGGCGCCGTGGTACGGGCTGTGCTGGAGATGTAAGACAAACGGCTCGTAAAGCTTCTTATTTCACAAAAGATATTTTTGATACTTCTATAATTAACCTTTCTTTTTCGTATCCATCCTATTTTCCATTTTCTGACCCTTCCTTTCTGAAAGTGAGAGCTCTTAGAGCAGAGCTGCTCTCCCTCACCTGTGACGACAGGAAGCTGCAGGATGCAGAGAGAAGTGGCTGGTACTCATCTTTTGGAGGCAATTTGCTTAAAAGAATCTGAGATGGCTTTGCAAGAGGAAGGGCTGTTTGCCTGGGAGCAGTGAGCTCTTTGCTGGAGCATTAAATTTCCTTGGGCCAGAGGGCCAGATATGGGGCTGGAGTGTTCTTGGGTGGCTGCCACAATCCCAGTTCTCTCAGCACAGCAGCAGATAGCACAGGGATGCTGAAAATTTTAGGAAAAAGGATGGGCATTTTTTTCCAGTGAGCTGTTTGCAAGGTGAGGCGGGGCGAGGGGGGAATCAAGCAAAAGCTAAATTGGATTGTCAAAGCTGCTAGCCATTATTTGAAGATTATAAAATCAGCAGGAGTCCCATAGGAGTTAGGCAGCAGAGCTGTGGTGGGAAACAGCCCAACTATCTGCTTGGAATATGATTATGGCAAGAGACACACAAGCATTTCCCTAGATTTCTGGAGTTCTTTGCAGAAGCAGGTGGAGCTTGTGAGCCAGGTAGGTATCTGGTAAATCAGAGCAAGTGAAACTACACCTCTGTCCCCAGAAGCCTTTTGGCTATATCTGGGGAGTAACATGTTTTTAATCTTGCGAGAGAATCACATCATTTTGCCATGTGATGTGGGGATGATGTCCTTAGCAAGATGCCACCCTGAAAAGTCAGCTGAAGAAATAATTGCAGGCCATAAAATAATCAGCCTCCTTCCATTTGCTGAGCTTGGGCTGACAAGAGCTTCCTAATGGACAGAAAGACACTCCAAGTGCTTTCAGATGTCAGCACCTAGGAAAGGAGTGGGGTGTAAATGGAGGCTTGAGCTGAAGCTTTGATGTATATTGGGTTTGTAGGGCAAGGGTTTGGTAGTGGGGGTGTGAAGAAGCTGCTTAGAAACTTCCCCCATGTCTGATGGAGCCAGTGCCAGCTGGCCCCAGCACGGACACACCGCTGGAGTAACGGATTTAAGAAGGGGGAAAAACCTGCACAACTGCAGCTGGAGAGAGGAGTGAGAATACGTGAGAGGAACAGCTCTGCACAGACCCTCAGGGCACTGCCGAAGGAGGGGGGGAAGGTGCTGCAGGCACGAGAGCAGGGATCCCATGCAGCCCGTGGGGAAGGCCGTGGTGAGGCAGCTGTGTCCATCTCCCTGTGCTGTGGAGGTGGAGAAAGTCAGGAGTGAAGTTGAGCCCGGGAAGAAGGAAGGGGTTTTAAGATTTGGTTTTATTTCTCATTACCCTACTCTGATTGGATTGGTAATAAATTAAACTAATTTCCCTGAGCCTGTTTTGCCCATGAGAGTAGTTGGTGAGTGATACCTTCCCTTCCATATTCTGACCCTGTGTTTCTTCTTCCCTGCCCAGCTGAGGAAGGGAGTGACAGAGCAGCTTTGGGGGCACCTGGTGCCCAGCCAGGGTCAGCCCACCACAGTGTGGTTCCCACCTCAGGATTACAGGGGCTTCATGTTTAATTCATAACTTTCCGATTTTGAATTCCACGGTAAAAATACGGAGAGGGGCTTGAAGAGCTATGGGGAGGCATCTTAAATTAAGGGAATAAAAACCAGCCCACCACTGCAAGCCGTGAGGACTATTTCAGCTGGAGACAATCTGATGTTTATAACACCTTACCTGTTTTTGTCCAACTGCACACATACTGTGATGAGAAGGTGGTTTTGTTTTGCTCCCCTGGGCACGTCTTGCCTTAAGCTGAACTGGGGCTTGTGTTGGTCACCAGGTAATAAAGGGAATGAGGTATCTGCCACATGACCCGCTGGTCTGGCAGGATGAAGTTTTCTTGTCTTTTGATTCCTTGGAGGTTTTCTGCCCTTGTTGTGTGACTGTCTTGCCCTGGGGTTGATCCCTTGCTTACCAGAACTGACGAATTTCCTTTCTCCGCAGGGGACACTACACAGAAAATGAGATCTGCACAGTATCCTACCCCAGCAGAATTGGATGCTTATGCTAAGAAGGTCGCCAACAATCCACTGACTATAAAAATCTTTCCAAACAGCGTCAAGGTTCCCCAGAGGAAACACATACGCCGTACTGTGAACGGACTCGATACTTCGGGCCAGAGGTACAGCCCCTACCCGTCTCAGGCCACCACGAAAACGGGCCTGCTGGCCATAGTCAAATCCCCAGCGAAAGGAATCATCAAGGACTTTGACGGGACGCGCGCGCGCCTGCTGCCAGAGGCGATGATGAACCCCCCCTCCACGCCGTACGTCGCACCAAGCACTTTATCCCACCCCCAGGCGCTCGCTCGCCAGCAGGCTCTCCAGCATGCACAGACTTTGCCGCACCCCCAGAGCATCCCGCAGCACCCTCAGGGTATTCCACAGCCACCCAGCTTACCGCACCCTCAGGGGATCCCGCAGGCGCTGCCGCACCCGCAGAACATGCAGCAGCCGCAGGGCTTGCAGCACCCTCAGACCATGGCACACCAGACCCTGCAGCACGCCCCGAACCCGCTGCTGCAGCCGGGTTTACATGGAGGCAGAAAGATGCCGGATGCAGACGCGCCGCCGAATGTGACCGTGTCTACCTCAACCATTCCCCTCTCTATGGCTGCCACCCTGCAGCAGAACCAGCCACCGGACCTGAGCAGCATTGTGCACCAGATTAACCAGTTCTGCCAGGCCAGAGCTGGCATTAGCACTACCTCAGTGTGTGAGGGACAGATTGCAAACCCCAGCCCTATAAGTCGCAACCTGCTTATCAATGCAAGTACCAGGGTATCTACTCACAATGTCCCTACACCCATGCCTTCCTGTGTAGTAAACCCTGTCGACCATGCTGCTGCTGCTATTCCTCCTGCCTCTGTTAATGTGCCCATGGTCAATATTAACAGGGTGCCACCCGCCTACCAGAACGAAATCAAATCGGTTGCGTGGAACCAGCACCAGCTTGCACATCTGCAGCAAATGTGTGGGGATGCTGCTGGGCCTGCTGGACTCGCAGGGAAGCACCCTCAGAGAGAGATTGCAGGGCAGAGTTTCCCTGGCAAAACTTCCAACTACCCTCAAGAACTGTGCATGGGCCAGTCCTTCAGCTTGAAGCCCCCCATCGAGAAGCCTACGCCTTCTCCGCCTGTGAACGGGTTGCAGGGACCTTTGCCATACACCAATGGGCACTATTTCCAACCCCTCTGGAATAACATTCTGCCCACGCCCAACAGTGACAGCTCTGGGTCCCAGGACCTCGCCATGCCTTTCCACGGGGCACAGCCAGCGGGAGCGCCGCTGGATTGTGCAGGAGGAACTCATTTCAGAGCTGGAGCTGGCCCATCCAGCCAGAATAATGTGATGCAGACCATGGATTACCTAAGTGGGGACTTCCAGCAGTCCTGCTTCCGAGACCAGAGCATGGCCGTGCTGGGAAAAGTCCATCGGCCTCCCATGAACCGAGCACCTGAACCAACCGATAGTCGAAATCTTCATATTCAACACCCAGGGTATAGATAGGCTGCAGTCACTTTCACAGACAAAAAAATTATAGGTTCTAGTCTTAATTTTAATTAATAAGCAAGGCGTTTTTAACTTGCAAACTTGTGTGATCATTATAGTACCCATTGGAAGAAGACATACCGTATATTTAAAGAGCTTTGCTTACATGTTATCTCTCTCCTTTATGCATCAAATATTTAGCACGCCTTTTGTGTCAAAGAATTTCATTACACTACTTCACGCCAACAGCTGTTTCCTCACCGCAGAGTCCCCCCTTTGTGCAGCTTTTCTTTGCCTTCTGCTGAGCAGCTCCTCGCTGGACTGAGGTTGAGTTGCTGCAGGGTTTCGCAGCCGCATCTGTTCTCCAGCTCCGGCGAGAGCGAGGTAGCGTAGCTGCTTCCATTTCCATCTCAATTTCCTCACAAGATTAAGAGCAACAGAATTTTGTCAGGGAGTAGGGCTTCTTTTCAACTTGAAAGCCCATTTCATTAATGCATTAAACATTGACCATTTGCACTGTCTAGAGGCCTGTGTAATTGAAAAAGAGCCTACGTTTGAAAAGAGCCAGCTAGGGGTATGTATTTAGGCTTTAATGGAGGGAGAAGCTTTTCAGCTGTTTCTTGCCCACATTTATCATTTAGACTTTGTCCAAAGTCGAAAGTCTCTGGCAGATTTTTCTGACACTTTCTGTTTTCTGGACAGGGTATGGAGGAGGGGAACGGCGGGTTTGGGACGAAGGCAGCCACAGGGAGCTGCCTTTCATCGTGTTCCCCCCTCCCCACTGCCCTTCCACCAGCCTCAAAGCTCACGTTGTCTGAACCCCTCGCTGCTAGGAGTCTGGCCAGCCTCATGTGAAGGGAATCCAGACCCACTGACAACTCCAAAAAGGGTTCAGCCACTTCTCTGGTAGCTGGAATTACTGTCAGGGTGAGGAGGTGTCGCTCAGCCCATCCCCGGTGCAGCGAGCGCGGTCCCGCTGCGGGATGGGAGGCGCTTGATCTGAATCGAAGCTCCTCTCACAAGCCACTGTGGGATTGACAGTCCCCCCGTTCCTCTCCATCAAAACCCCCCAGCGGATTTAATGGAACAATTCTTCTCCCTGGGAATTAGCGAAGCTATTTATAACATCCCTTTTTCCCAGGGTCTCGGTGCCTAACTCCTTCTGTTCCTTCCCCACGTCACTTCCAGCAGCCGGTTGAGTCAGTGACTGTAGGACACTAACTTCTGGGTAACCTCAGCATCGTGTTCTCCTCAGTGTACCAAAACATCCCTTTCCTTTCTAGCAGCCGAATCTGTTGTAAGTAGAAAATTCCTCATCTCTGTTAACGAGACTAATACTTGAACATAATGATCACAATCAAGTTTGGAAATTAAAAAAAAAACAAAAAAACAAACAAAAACCCTAAAAAAAAAGAAGAAGAAGAAAAAAATTAAAAAAAATAAATGCATTGATTCTTTCTATGTACACTGGCTAAAAAATATTGCTCTACACTGTAACTTTTAAGTGTAATATTTCTGTATGAATGTCGCCTGGTAGTGTGGGTTTGAGTAGCATTGTGTATGGGTGAACCCACTGGCCTCTGCCATCCACTGGCCTCCCTCACAGCCCTTGGAAAAACAAAGCCTTAAGTATTTGCTCCTTGAACTTTCCTTAACGAGCATGGTTTAAAAATCTTAAAAAGACATCATACAAAATTTAAAAAAAAAAAAAGTTAAAAAAAAAATAACAAGTTTTGAAGTGACGTCATAGTTGGCTAGAGATTCTTAAAAGTTTTTCGTAAATGGAAAAATTAGAAAACATTTATTTGTATTTTTTTAATTTAGAACGTGTAGTCCTGGGCTGTAACAAATATTTAGGTTTCAAAGCTTAGCAGAGTACGTTTCTGACTCCTTGCGTAAGTTAGTACACTTATATCATGTCATTATTTAAATTCTTTTAAGTGTACTATAACCCGTTCTTTAGTGGTAACTCCTTAGCAAAGTTAAGCAATTTGACTAAAGACGGATTAAATTATGTGTTGGCTTGTGTTGCCTTATATTTAAAAAAGGAAAAATTGCCTGATTGTGTTATGCCAAATGATAGCAACATGAAGTCCTAATTTATTGTTTATAATCGTATTCCTGCAGTCTTTGTGAAAACTGGTAAATATACATCTATGAAAGAACGAGAATCCTGAGGCTTTTCATGCAATATTTTTCTGAATCCATTCTGTTGGAGCCAGAGTTTGAGTCTGAAGCTGCTTCTCCTACAGTCACCCCGTCGTCCTCCCCGTCCCAAACCCAACCCCAGCGAGGGCTGTGCTCTGACCTCACCCCTCCCTGCCCAGTCAGTCACTGTAAGGTGTTCTGCTACCTGAGTCCGTACCTTTTTACTAAATAAAACCTTGGCCTCTCCTCTGTTCCGTAGCCTGCTCCAAATCTTAACCCAGACTGTTATTAAAAGCTAATTTTTAACTCCTGCTCTTCTCCCGAGAGCCTGAGCAGAGTCCTGTGCCGTGGTGGTGGTTGCCTGGGAGGTGTTCTGGTGGTGTTGGCAGCACGCTGTGAGTTTTTGGGGACTGTTCTGCACAGGTACAGCCACGACCTCCGAGGCTTTGCCCCGGTACAGCAGGACCGGGAAGCAAAAATCCTGCTGAGACTCATCCAGGTGGGACATTGCTTGAAAAAATAAGAATCATTTTACTATTAAAATATACTGAAACCTTTCCTTTTGGTCTGGGAGTGAGATTTTTATTTGAACCGACCCTTTTCACCTCTGCAGCAGCCTTGTTGTGATGGGATCTCCATCTTTCCCTGCACATCCCTAAAGAGAAACATTGTCCTGCCTCCTTCCCAGGTGGAATGTTGGGAGCAGAGGTTGGATCTGTGGTGTAGGGGCCCAGGGTGGGGGTCTGGCCGTGGCACTGTCACCAGGGTGAGGAAGGGAAGAGCAGAGGCTCTGTGTGGTGGGAGCTGTGCCCTGCTCTCCTGGAGACATGGAAAAACCCCCCATGGTTTTGATCTCTTTGCCCTGAGCAGAATTAAGAGGAACCAAAAGGCCGGGGATGCTCCCTCCCCCTGGGGCCTCCCAGGAGCCCCTTGCGGGTGGTCACCAACCTTTGGGGCTCACACGGCTGCTCCTCTTGCCTTTGCATCCATCTGTCCATCCGTGGGTCAGTGCCTTCCCCACCTCTGGCTCCGGCACAAGGCTCTGCTCCCTGCTGGATCCTGGGTGCCTGCTCTGCTCCTTGAGGAGGACGTTCGGAAGATCCTGGGAAGGATAAACACGAACGTCGTGTGAACCCTTCCACAGGGAACCTGTGTCCCGTGTTTGGAGCAGAAGCTTTGAAGCTGTTCAGCCACAAGCCCGGTTTGTTACCGCCCAAAGTGAACATTTTATAAAAGACACTTGTGAGTTTTCTGTGAGCTTTCCGTGTCAGGTGTCTCCGGGGGGCCTCGGCCGCTCCCGTGGAAACCAAACAGAGCTGTTTGCTGGGGATCACTGGGGAGAGAACTGGGAATTGCTGCTGTGTTTCGTTAAACCACAAGACTGATGAGGAAGGCTGCTGCTTCTGTGCCAATTAGAATTTTATTTTTATTTTGTCCACGGGAAAAATTTTTAAAAAAGAGACCTGGTCCATCTGCCCCTTCTGGTTTTATGCAGTGTGATTGTGTGGGGCTTGTGTGGCCTTGGAGCCACAGGGTGGGTGCTTGTCCCACAGGGAATTTGGGGAAGGGTCTCCATGGGTTTCCGGGATAGGAATGTATTGGGCAGGGCCTGGCTGCTTGCTCCCATAAGAGCATTGGGAAGGTCTGGGAAAAAAAAAAGAATTTCCGACAGAAAGTTGCTGAAACAAGGATAAAAAAGGAGGAGGAGTGGAGATGGGGGGTTGAGTCCTGCCAAAATTTTAAAGGGAATTTGTAACATTTGCAGTCACCTGGAAAATGGGACTTGACAGGGTTTCCTCCCTTCTCCCAGGACTGTGCACTCATTCCATCTTTGCTTCCAGATCTCAGAACGACACGACCCAAACCCCATCTCCTGCGCTCGCTGCAAAACTGAGCATCAAAATCCCTCTTTCCTACTGCTCCCAGTGTTCCCCAAATACTCTGGACGTTTAGTTCCCACATGGTTTTCCTGGAATTCGGGCGAAACCAGGCAGCTTAGCCTGGCTGAGCTCAGGCAGGAAGAGCTGTTGGCCCACAGGCACTGCTGCATCCCTCTCCAGCATCCTGGAATTCCGAGGGCGGCCGCTCCATCCAGCAGAGCTTCAGGATCCCCCTCTCCTTGGACTCGAAGCTTCTTTGGTATCTGGTTTCTTCATCCATCCCCCCAACAGGAAGAATCTCTTCTGCAAGGAGTTTTCAGGAGACTTTCTCATCATCTTTGCAGCCAGTTGGACCTGGAGCGAGGATCTGGTGGGTAACAACCCAGCAGGGACTTGGTGTGAGCAGCTGCTGCCTCCACCGAGGAATCACCTGCAGCCACAGCTAAGCTGAGGGCTTTGAGTAAAATCCAACCTTTTAAAACTTCTCCTGTAGGGCCAAACAGGTTTTTCTTCCAAAGATTTTGACCCGAGGTGGGCAACACCCAGATGTTCTCTGCGAACTCCAGCAGCTCCGTCATCTCGTGATGTTCGGAGAGGAGCAGCGCTGGGGATGCTGCAGAAACTCAGAGCTGAAAAAAGTCCTGCTCCATGTGGGGTTCTGGGGGGTCCAGAGGGTGGAGGAGCCAAAGGAAAGGGCCGGATTTTGGTCGGCTCCTGGAGGAGCACACATTGGACACCCTCCAGCAACAGCCGCCTTTCGGATGCTCTTCAACGTTCAGCAGAGCCACATCACAATAAAATTACTGGAGGGTTTTATCTGCTTAGTTTAAGTCAGTTTCAAAGCAATGGGGTACAGGCTGTTGATTCTGCTGGGGTGGCTGCAAGCCTGAGAGATGCCCCGACAGTGGAGTGAAATTCCCACCAAAAAACTGCTGTGAAACCTGGGAGGCTTTCACTGCCCTCAAACCCCTCAGTCCTGGGGGCAAATGGGGGAGGGGGCCCAGCTGGGTCTTTAATAAAGGGTGTGCAAAGCAAATTTGTCTCACATTTTTCTCCCTGTACAACGATCAATGTCCGGTTTCATTGTCTTGGAGAAGAAGCATCAAGAATCAGCACAAATCAGGGCTCTATGAGGTGGTTTTGCCCAAAATCCTCCCTGTCTGCGATCCCGAAGAGGTTAAAAAGATTTGGGGGTTATTTAGGGCATCTCCGCTGTGCTGGGGGTCTTACACAGGCAAAGGGCCCTCCAGGTGGGGTCTCCCTGGATTTTTGGGGTATTTAATAAGGTTTTCCTCTCTGATTTGAGCACCTCCTGAAGTTCCTTCCGGTGTCCCAGCAGTGGTGGGACAGCGGAGCAGGGAGTGAGCCGGCAGAACAAACCTTCCGAATAAACCCTCAAACCAACAAGTTTCCAGGAAGTTTATTTTTAAACTTGATATTTGAGCTAAATTTAGTAGCAAAAATCGATTTGCCTCCCTCTCCTCCCCCCGAGCATTAAGAGCATCTCCTGCTGCTGCTGCTGCTGCTCTGCAGCCCAGGCCTTGCCGGGGAAGGCTGAAGGTTAAGAGGTGCTCCAAGATCCGGCTGACATTTCCAGACGTGCACAGGTAAATGGAGCTGGAGCGCGGTGCCAGTGCCGCTGGAGAGCGGCACATCCCACAGAAACGTCTGGAAAGGGGCAGGAAAAGGGGAAAAATCAACCCAAGCAGGGAAAGCAGAGCTGGGAGTTGGTCCCTGAGGTGGGGATGGGGACAACTCCAAGCTCCCATGGTTGTTTTTTCCCCTCCTTGGCTTGCCTGAGCTCATCCAGGAGATGCTTCCTCCACTTCCCACTTGTAGTTCATAAATGATATACGGATTTTGATTTGATTTGATTTGATTTGATTTGATTTGATTTGATTTGTTTTCTTTTAAGGCACCTGCTTGCAACAAGGGGCTGCCGACCTGCTGTGTGTGGCCTGGTCAGAGGGACAGGGCTGTCCCTGTACCCTGTGTGTGTGTATGGGGGGGTATGTAGATATATATCTACAGATAAAATATACACAATAAATATAAAAATATAAAAGATAAGAATTAAAAAATCAAAATTTATGAACAGCTACTACATATATGTTAAATGTATAATAAATACGAAAGATGAAATATATGTAAATATATAGATGAAATTTCTATCAGATAAAATTTGTGCAATATAAAATACTAAAATATCATATAATGCAATTATACGATATTGATGTATGCAATTTTTATATAATAANGGACCGGCGGGAACCGGGCACCGGGATGGGCTGGAACTGGGCACCAGTATGGGCTGGCACTGGACATTAACACAGGGGTGCTACTGGGCACCAGTACAGGCTGAAACTGGGCACCACAACGGGCTGATACTGGGCACCAGTATGGGCTGGCACCGGGCACCAGTACAGGCTGGTGATGGGCACACTGGGAACCAGTACGGCCAAGAGCTGTCCATCGTTAGGGGCTGGCACCAGAAATCAGTGTAAGGCTGGCACTTGGCACGAGTGTGGGGTGACACTGGGTGCCAGTGTGGACACCAGTACAGGCTGGCACTGGACACCGGAATGGGCTGGCATCAGACACCGGCTTGGTGGCCCAGTATGGGCAGGAACTGGGCATCAATACAGGCTGG
>VZTI01004187.1:313014-328839 GCA_013397865.1 Struthidea cinerea
GCGGGAAACACGCTCCTGTGGCTTTGTCTTGCTGGGAGCTCACGCCCCAGGCTGCAGCCAACAGCCTCCTTCCAGCCACGGTTTGTAACTGAGCAAGAGCCCGGAGGAGGGAAGAATAAAAGCAAATCTGTCTGGCTCCAGCCCCCTCGTCACTCTTTCAGAAATCAGAGCAGCATATGGGAGTATTTGCCCCTTTCCCCAGAGATGGAGCCGAGCAGATGACAGGCTGTGAGCATGTGTTAGTCCCACCAACGCTCACTCCAGCCAGCTTCCCATTAAGGGCGGCAGTTGCTCCAGACCCAAATGTTAGCAGTTTTCAATTAGCAAATGGCAGAGGAGCGGGATTCCTGGGGGACACGCTGAGCAAGTCGAGCTCTATCACTTGTCACTCAAGGAGCTCACGTTACCCTTCTCCCCGAGAGGCTCTGCTTAAAATAAAACCCTGCAGCAGCCCGGGGGGAGGCAGCCTGCTCGCTGCCAGAGCCGCCACGGAGGGGATGGGTGGCTCATTTCTGGGGTTACCCTGAGAGATGTGTCAGGAAAATCCACAAACGCCAGAGGTGTATGTCCAAAAAGGAGACAGAGGAGTCCTTCAACTTTATTCGAATAAAGGGAGAAAGGCCACTGGAGCACACGCCTGTGGGGTTTTCTCTCTCGAGGTTTCGGAGGGCACAGCCTCCCTTTTATCCCAAACTCCCGGCCGCACGTTGCCCTCTTCCTTTCCCCATCGGCTGAGGTACTAGGAAGGTACAGCCTTCCCGAACCGCCTGCCCCATATCCCCCCTGGAACCTACTGTTTTACCCCAAAGTTCAGAAGTTCAGCCTTGTGCAGACCCTTGTCTCTTTCAGGAGCCAAACTGTCTGGGCCCGGAAAGGAACCTGCTGCCCAAAGTCAGCAGAGACATTAAGACCCATTTCGAAGACGTTAACACCCATCAAACTGTAAAGACATTAGCACACATCTTTCCTCTCAGACCGCAGGTTCTGAGCTGCACGGGGGCTCCCAAATATCAGGGAACCTTGTACTGGGGTGCGCTGAGCATGAGCTGCCGTCAGCAGGGGATTTTCTAAGAGAACGTGAGTCGCTGCTCGGATGATGAAGAGCGCTGAGCTAAACTTTAACCAGCTCCCAGTGATACTGGAAACCCGACAGGTAAAAACAAGTGACAGGGAGCAACTGTACAGGGAGCAGTGGGGAGCAAGAGGCACCTTGAGCCGGGGATGAGGTGCTCCTCGGCTGGGTTTGCTCAGGGCTGTGACCCCCCCAGGGCAGGATCTACCAGCAGCCCCATGGTCCAGCTGGTTCTGCCACTCTGTGCCAGCACGGCCCGCAGCCAGGCTGTCTCCAGCAAGTGATAGGCACTACCCAGACACCGTCCCTGACATGCTGTGACCTGGCCCCGGCTAAAAACTGTCCCCGGACGCCGTTACAGGACAAGGCTCAGGCCAAAAGGACAGGCCCTTGGTATCCTGGGGGGTGATGGGACTCCAAAGACAGGACACATCAGTCCTGTAAACACAGGCAGCCTGTGCCTCCGATGACAGCCACGAAACAGCCGACTTTTATCATTATTTACAGCTTCTCTTTGATGTTTTAAAAATTATTCTTCCCTAACCTCACTGAAGAGCATCTCTGCTAATTAGCCGGGAGCTGACAAAGCCATCAGAAGGTGCTGGCTGTGCCGGCAGGGCGGCTGGGAGGTGTCAGACCCTGCAAACAAAGATCCCTCCTTTTCCCCTCTCCCTAAGCAAAGCCCTCCCCGCGCTCAACATCACAGCCAGGCATTTGTCTCACACAAAGGCGACACTCAAGGCAATTCCCTTTGTGGAGGTGATATGTTCCCTGTCCCCCATGATGGGTCACTTCTTGAACCCATCTGGGCTCGGAGAGGCCTCTTGTCCTCTTCCCCAGCCTCTCCCTGCTGCTCCATCCCTCCGCCTTGTATTTAACTTAAACTGGAGGGACAGAAAACCGACGCTCCGGCTTCCAAAGAAGTTAAGGTGGAGCCTTTCGCCCCGGGGAAAGGAGTGGGGAGAGTCCTCTGCCGGCTTCTGGGGCCTCGTGCCCAGGGAGGGCAGGGGTAAGGGATCGAGGCAGAGGGACAGAGGGACAGCAGCAGCCGCACCTCCTGCCAAAAGCCTCGTGGGAATGAGGATACGACCTCGACAGAGGTGCCGGAATCACAACAACTCAGCTCCGGGAGCAGCAGGCGGTTTGGGCTGTTTCCTGCTACAGTAATGGCCCCAAGTCAGCAGGATCTTACTTGGAACAGGGACAGCCTTTCCCTGGGTGACAATGGCCAGAGGGGACCCGCACCAGGATGCACAAGCGGGGACCAGGCAGTCTCATCCCACATCACCTCCCCTTCCCACTCCCCTCCGGCCCTGCCTCTCCTCAGCAGGAAGAGCCGCGGGGACACTGATCCACCAGCAACTCCACAGAACACGGGAACAAAACAAGGATAAAGGGAGAAGCCCTGAGACCTGCAGATTTCACCGGGAGCTTCTGCAGGGAAACAAAGCAGCAGACGTGAGGAATGCAAGTGGCCTATTTGCCCGGGCTGCTCTCTGCCTCCGGCAGCACGGACATGCCTCGGCTTGTCGTTCCAGGAGCTTTTGTTGCTCGGGGCTGGGGGCCTCTTTGTTTCCTTTACCCTTTCGCCAGGCTTGGTCACAGCCCGGTATTAAATTATTCAAATGATCTCGCTGGGCTTCACAGCTGAACTCCTGAGCCGAGAGCCCAGGCTGCGAAATCCCGAGGGCTCCAGCCCTTGCCGGAGCCCCCGGCCCAGGACAAAGCACATTGATCCACGCTGGTTTCCCCAGTCTGGAGCAAAGGATCCCAATATTCAAGCTGGTGACACCTCCAGCTCCAGCACTGCAGTGCAAAGGTGTCATAAAGCCATAAAACCATCCACCTAACACCAGCACACCGATAGGCGAGGGCTGCACCCCTGGACTTGGCAGCCCAGCTGGAGCAGGAAGAGCTTGGCTCCTGAAGCAGTGGCATTTTGGTGCCACCACTGACAAGACAAAGGGTGTCAGACGTCTGTCCTGCCTGCTGCTGTCCCAGCCAGCCCTCAGGAGGCACACCAGCCTCTTCCTATGGGATGTGCTTGAATGTGGTGTGGGGGCGAGGGGAGCCCTGAGAGCTCTGCACAACACAGGCAAGAGAAATCTGATGCTGGAAGGAGCTGGAGCTGCTGCCAGCTCCGCACAGGGAGGAGAGGCAGCGGCCCAGAGGGGCTTTGAGGCAATTGAACCCAGCCCTTCAATCACGCTGGTGCCCAGGTTGGTCTGGGAGGGGAAAGCACCTTCCCCAACACCGGGCTGAGCCGTCCCCGTAACCTGCAGCGCAGGAAAGTGCCAAAGGACTGGCAGAACCTTTGAATTCCAGTCGGCTTCCTGGGATAGCAGGGTGTAACCGCCTGAAAAGGCAGCTCCACAAGAAACAAAAAAGGCAGGGAAAAACCCATGCACCCACCCTGCCAGGAGCCAAACAGGGAGGCTGTGTCTGCAGCCAGCGCTGCACACGCCTCTCCTGGCCGGACGGGACCTGCTCCCTTCCCCAGCCGGAGCCTGGGAAGAGAGGGAAGAAAGGGCAGGAGACCTGCAGAAATTCATTACCTTCCACATGACAGAGGGATCAGTTGGCTTCTACCAGAGCCCGTCGAGGTTTCCCTCATTGAAAACAGGAAAGAATCACAAAAATAATTAGAGAGATTTCATCTCAGCCAGCTTATGAAAGCACCGACTTTATACACAACAGATTGGCAACGGCACAAAGATGGATGTGAAAGGCAAGAGCATTTGCAATGTCAGACAGATCAGAGACAGAAGCTCATCAAAAAATGGCCCAGGGCACATGTAAGTTAAAAAAAGAAAAGAAGAGGAAAAAAATAAAGGAAAGGAAACGACCCTTCTGGAGACAAAAAACGTGACTCCTGTCCGTAACACATGGATGTGCCCCCTCCTGCCACAAAGATCCCTGGTGAAAACTCATCAGCTCCCTGGAAAAATCTGGGTTAAAAAACTTCCAAGTACTGACAATCCCTGGCTGTGTTTTGCTGCCTTCCCCGGCTCAGCTGGGAGCCAGTGAGCCGGTCAGCAGCAGGACTGAGGGGCCCGAGGACGAATGTCAGCTGGAGGATCCTCCAGCGAGCTCCTGGGGCCAGAGGGGAGCCTGTAATTGGAAAGCTCCAGGCGGCATTTCGGGAGCGCTGGGCAGCACAGAAGGAGGCTGCTCGTGCAGAGCTCGGCCAGCCGTGCAGGCAGGACCCTCCAAAGTGTGCTCAATAAATGGGTGAAACGTTTTAGAGGGGGATGGGAAAGGACAGACTTCTCTAATTAGCAAAGAGGTTTGCATTTAGTCACCCAGCACAGCGCCTGGGGCCCTGACTCCAGACGCTGCTGTGCAAAGGCTGACAGCTCTTTCAGACACGGAGCTGTCAGCCTGGGCTTTGTAACCAGAAACAGTTTCCACAGAGGAAAACAACCTCTGTGCTCCTCACCCTTCCACACAGGCACTTCCAGCAGGGAGGGGAAGAGCCAGTGAGTGACCCCCTGAAGGCACACGGGAGCTCTGGGGATGTCCACCCCACGGCATGTCCAGGGCAGCGACTCTCAGGCACTGGAGGTTCACGGTGACAATTCAATAAGTGAGACCAGCTCTGGTTCCTTGGGAACCATCGTTAGGAACTCTCCGGACTGCTGCCTTCAGAGTGCAGCTGAGGAGCTCTGGAGCCTGGAGCGTGTCTGAGCCAGGCCACCGTGGGCAGCAGGAAGAGCAGGATGTGGCTGCTCTCACTCACTGGGAAGGCGACTCCTCCACAGCAGCTGAAACACAAAGGGTAAAGACCACGATTTAGCTGGAAGCCCCACTTTGATGAAGCTACAAGAAGTGTTCTGCCCCACACAGGCCTGATGCCCAACAGATGGGCACCACAATCCCTGTCCCCTTCCCTACAGGAAGCCACTGCAAGACCTCAGCAGTGGCACAAAGTGAGGCAACGCCCAGCACACAGAGCCCAAGCAGGACGAAATGCAGTCTCTTGAGGCTTGTGCTCTCCTCCTCCTCCTCTTCAGCCTGGCTTCACCCGGTTATTCTGTGTTTGCAGTGGGATTGAGAGAAGGGCGCAGCAGCAGCTCATGATAACCTGGGCAGCAGCCCAAGCCAGTCAAAAGCAGAGCTGGCCCCACGGGAGGAGCAGAACGGCCGCCCCAAAGGTGGAGCGCAGCTTGCCTGTGCCAGCACCCTCCCGGGCCAGATCACAGCCAGAGCTGACAGCAGCAATGACATCACACATGTCACCAGATCTCATGTTTTCGGTGGAGAAATTTCCAGGCAGACTGAGCTGTGTGAAAGCCCAAAGTCAGATCTCAGCTCTTTACAGAGCTCTTGATGCTTTTTTGCACACTGGTTGCTGAGGGATGCTGGGGCAGGCGAGGCTGCTGCCCTCACACTGCTGAGTTTGCACTCCCAGTACTGGGACAGGACAACGTTTCGGGCAGTTGGACAGCACTGGGGCTACACACTCAGTCCCTGCTCTGACAGCGCTGCAGGTGGGAGCCCACAAACCAGCTGCCACAGAGTGCAGGGCGACTCCAGCAGCGGAAGGGGAGAGCAGCCTGCAGTCTTCCTGCAGAGACAAAACCCTTTTACTCCCATGACAAATGCCCTACTTGTTCCCGAGCCTGGGGACTTGGCCATTCCCCGTCCCCTTCACGTGGCAGCACACATCACATGAGAGCTGGGCACTCGCAGGGGAGGAAGGGGAGCCAGGGCCGATTCCGCTGTGCCGGGGCGTCAGCTGGGCCTCCTCCCCTCTGGGCTGTAATTAGCCTCCTTGAAGTGGGCTGGGACTAGCATCCCTCAGCCCAGGCTGAGGCCATAATCAGCCCAGCAGAGGAGGAAGAAAGGTCCCTGCAGCAGTCTGGGCCAGGCTCCCGTTGTACATCCAGGCAACGGAAGGGCAGGTCACGCCACGGGCACGTTTTAACCGTGCCGCGATGCTGCTTTTGGCCCGAGCAGAGAGGAACCGCAAAACCATGGCTATCTCTTCCAAACCACAATGGAAAGGCAGCAGCCAAAATGACGCCTCAAATCTCAGCTTCTATTTCAGCAGCATCAATTAGAGAGCTGCTCTTTTTGGGATACTCTGTGGACCGCTGGCACGCCAGCTCCCCGCCGGCCGCAGCTTGGCCAGCCTACCTGTCTGGGAGTGCACGAGACAGCCTCTGCCATCCCTTTGCTCCCCTGGCCCAGTGGGAGAGGCAGTGTCACAGAGATGAAGAGCAGAAGAGGAATTATTTTGGGCTTGAAGTTATTTCCATTCATCTACAGCTTGAGAAGGACTAGAATAACACAGAGCTTACGTGCCAGGGTTACTCGGCACAGCTCCGGTCACAAGGCATTGTGTCTGGCTGGGTCCTCATGGCAGGAATCACAGGGACAAAGCTGTTACTCACGCTTTACTGCCAGCAGTGTGTTCCCGTGGCAGCAGGCCACGGAGGTCACCAGGTATGGATGTGTCTCCTCCAGCTGCACCGGCCTCGGCACTCCCGTTTCCTCGTCCTTCCTGCCCAGGCGTCCCCTGGCTCCTTTCCCCCACGTGCACACCTCGCCGTCTGCAGAGGGGTGTAAACACCTTGCTGCACACCTGCCTTGGCCACAGCAGAGCCAGAGGCCAGCCAGGGCCTGCTGCAGCCCAGGACATGGGGGCTTCAGCCTCACCTGCTCCGATGGCCACAGTGAAGGCATCCCCACAAGCCACCACGGTGACCTTCATCGTCTCCAGCCCCACAACCAGGTGGGGCACGCGGCTGTTGCGGCAGGAGTTGGTGCCCAGCTGCCCGTGCTGGTTGCTCCCGAAGGTGTAACAGTGGCCAGAGGCTGACCAGCAGAGAGGAGAGACACAACTGGGTGTCACTTGGGACACGCTGAAACCCCTGAAGCTCTTTGCTGTCTCTGTGCTGAGCATCCTGCTCCACAGAGCTTCAACACTGTGAGCAGGGTGTCTCTTGAGACATGGGAAACAGGCAGAAGGAAGACAGGGAGAGTGCAGGTGTCCCTCCTCTCAGAATTTGGGCACGCAGCCTCACCTGTGACAGCAGCCGAATGTGCTGTACCGATGTCAGCACACACAATGGGCTCTTGGTTCAAGGGGGCTGACTGGGCACACACAAACACAGTGGCCTCCTCCACCTGGTCCTCTGGGGAGGGCTCCTCTGCTGAGCTGATCCGGTCTAGGCCCAGCTTGTTACACCTGGACAAGGAAAATCTCAGGCTGAACGCAGCCTGGCACAGACACCCCAGAGACAAATCCTGCCCCCGCATAACCACACCATCAGCGTGATTCTGAGGGGTAGGATCACACCGGGATGTTTTCTGGAGCCCCTTGGTCACAACACAGACAGGCCCAGGAGGGTAAAATGTAGAGAACAGACCTTCACCCCTCTTACCTGTTGCTCCCACAAGCAAGGATCTGGTTCTTCACTGTGAGGACCATGGAGGAATCAATGCCACAGATGACCTTCTGAGCCTCGTGCTCTGGAGGGACTGTGACCTGCTGGGGGCAGTTGTGACACTCCAGAGTGCCCAGCCCAAGCCGACCTGGCAGGAGGAACAGAGCAGGGAACAGCTGATGGCAACACACACCCTGAGCACAGCACTGACACAGCTGCTGCAAGAGCCCACCCTGGGATCCCAGAAAGCAGCGAAACCCAAAGCATGGGGGCCCTGGTATGCAGCAAAACAGCTGCAGCTCTTCCACACCCACCCACCCTGGCACATCTGGAGGGGACTGCTGGCAAGCAGGGCCAGCAAAGGGAGTGGGAACAGGCACAAGCCCTGTTCTGCAAAACAGACATCTCTTACCATTATCCCCTCTGCCCCAGGCAAACACTTCCCGTTCGTTGGAGATCGCCAGGACGTGAGATGCTCCACAGGCCACCTGCACCATCTCGTAGCCCAGCAGAGCCTCCACAATCTTGGGCTGGCAGGGGAAGAGCAGCAGCCGTCAGCCGAGACCTCCCAGCCTGCCCGGCTGCTCCCATTCCTCCCACCCGGCCCCCCCGGACTCAACAGAGCACTGGCAGCATCCCAGTTTTCATCCAACACAAACAACAGAGAAATTTCTTTTTTTTTTTTTTCTTTTTTTTTTTCTTTGTTCCAAACAGTCTTCAAAGGGATAAGAGACTACGTGCACGCAGCACAGAAGATAATGCAAACATCTTTGGGGCGGAAGAAAGCAGCCAGCGCAGGAGTTTGGAGAGGGAAGAGGTTCAGCAAGGGTTGGGATTCGCCCCCCTGCCCATGTGGGGAGTGCCAGGGGCTGTGAACGCCTGCGCCGAGCAGGCAGGGGCTTGGTGCAGGATGCGTTGGCTCAAAGGCTCTCTGCAGAGGAGCTGTGAGTTAACGGCTCAGATTCATTAGGGTGTGCAGGGACCAGGATCTCCACATTTCACCCAGCCCCTGCTGTGACCTGCTGTTAGATCTGACACCTCGCCTCATACTCATTATCCTCCTCAAGTGAAAAGCACCGTTTGTTGGGATCTGGCTGCTGCTTCCAACTGGTCTCCCCTCCCCAGCCGTAAGCAGGGAGCAGCTCAGCTCTGGGAGGAGCAGGAACAAATGGGCCAGCTGACCACAGTGACAAATGGCACCAGTCCCTGGGCTCGGCTGGAAGCCATCGGCTGCTGCCACATCCGAGGGCAGGCAAGGAAGAAGCTGGAAGGGAGCAATGGGCCCTCAGCCCCAGTGTTCCGAGCCAATCGGAAACACACAGCTCTTCTTTAAATACTGGCTCTTTTGAAAAATAACTTTTCTCAGTGAACCCTGGCAGCTGCAGGCCAAGAGTGAAGCAGGCAGGTGTGTGATTGGAGGCAGGCTCCAAGCTGGGAGCCTGCCAACAGCAACCACAAGGCAGCTCTTGACTTCCCCCACGCTCAAAGGGATCATTGTGTGTGGGGGGGGGAGAGAAAGAGAGAAGCAGGTTGGGTCTTTTAAAACCCGCAGTGACAGGGGGATGAGGGGGAGGGGGTCAGATGCCAGAGCATGCCTGGGATGCACATCCCTGGAGCTGGGATGAGCCTGCTCACGTGGTGCAGAAGCCACGATCCATCCTTTACCCTGGGGGAGCAGCACGCCCAGCACCCTTTCCACCAACCTGGCTCACATCTGTGAAGTTTCCGTGCCCCAAACAGCCATTGCTGCCGCTGCCGAAAGTCATGATTATCCCCCTGTCTGGAGGAGCAGAAAGAAGCCTTGTCAGTGGCACACGTGAGGCCCTGCACGGCACACGTGAGGCCCCACGAGGCGACACAGCTGAGGGGTGGCCGTGGCTCCCAGGACGTTGGACCCACTCTGACTCAGAACGAGCTGCAGCGGCCACGAGCCTTCAGCGAGCTTCCGAGGAGCTGCAGGAGCTTCCAGGCAGCTGCAGGAGCTTCCAGGGAGCAGCAGCCTCACCATGCTGCAATGGCTCAACAAACAAACAGCAGTGATAAGAGTGCTGAGATAACACTGCTGCAGCTGTGTACGCAGGAGCTGCGAACCCCACGGTCTGTCAAGGTGTTAAAGTCACAGAGGCACTCCCTGAGCAGCTGCCCAGCAGAGGGGTGGCAGGAAACGCCACGGGAGGTAGGATAAACACATGCCCATGGAGTTTGCCCACTGCATATCTGTCGTTTGCTGCCCTGACCCCAGCAGGAGAGCAAACAGAGCTCCCACAGGACCACTGGGAGGGCTTTGCTCCACAAATATGGCCTTGGACTGGTGTGTGTGCTCCCATTCCACCCAGAACACATCCTGGACTGCTCTGAGGGGGCTTCAAACCCTGCTTTCCTGCAGTTTGAGGACAACCAGCCCTGCAGCAGCTCATGCTGACTCCTCACTGTGACACCAGTCACTGCTGGTCACTGCATGTGCCCGTGTCACGCTCACAGAGTATGTGACAGAGATGCTCCTCACGCTGCAGTCCCCACTGTCAGTTCTGGTTTCAGGTGACACCAATGCAACCAGGACAACAAGCACAGGAGATTTCACAGGATCATAGAATAATTTATGGAAAAAAGTATTGGAAAAAGACCTTTAAGATCATCTAAGTCCAACTGTTTGTGGCCTTCCCCACACCAGACAGTTTGGGATCAAGTTGACCAGTGTGGCATCACAGGAGGATCATGTCTGCCATTTCTGACCCCCGCCTGACGCTACATGAGAGGCCAAGAGGCACCCGTGTCACCCCAGCCCAGAGCATCCCTCCGGTTCCTCTCTGAGCAGGCTCCCCAGGCAGTCCCACTGGGTTTCAGGGGGTTCTGGGACTCAGGCAGGTGAAGGCAGGAGGCAGCAGCTCACCTGTGAGGCAGGCTGTGAAAAGATCACCACAGGACACGTGTTTGATGGTCACTCCAGACTGGCCCTCCAGAAAGCGGGACACAAACTGAGGCTGGAGCTGCTCGGTGGCTCCTGGGAGGGAAGGGCCCCCAGCAGCACCCATGGGAGGAGCCTGATGGAGAGAAGCCGTGGAAGAGCTGGGTTGGAGAACACTGATGAACCCCTTCCCACAGGCTTATCAGCGTTACCCACACCCTGGCTGGGACTGCAGTCCTGGAGGAGGCAGTGCCAGGGTCTGTGAGTGAGCAGAAATTCCTCCTGCACAGAAATCACACATCTGAGGTCTCCACAGCCACTGCCTGCCCCAGGTTCCCTGTCACTTACCTCCCACAGGATGAGCCTCCCGGATTTGGTGACCCCAGCCTTCTGTGTCCTGCCAGCAGAGACCTGCACCACCTCGGTGTTCAGCATGGGCAGGCGGAGAGGGGTGGTGATCCCACTGCCCCATGTGTAGATGGATGACAGTGGAGGTGGGATTCCTGTCGTGGCTGAACCACGTCGGAGCCCTGTGGGGCACACAGAAATCATTAGTGTGGATTCCTGACTCTCCTCCCACAGGAAAAGCGATGGCACCGGCCAGTCCAGGTGCCAGCACAGCTGCCAGAACCAGACCAGTGCTGGTCCAAGGGGCTGCAGGGCTCCTCCGGGGCTCAGGGAAGGTGACATCTCTTAAGTTCCTCTCCCCAGAACCTTGAGTGCCTCTCTGACTCGTGTCATCCAAAGGAAAGGGTCCTTCCAAATGGAGCTGAGTTGAACACACCATGCCAGCACTCACCCCTCGGCCTGGCACTGCTCGCCCGTCCCCCCGTCCGGCTGTGGGTCACTGCTGGCACCGGAGCCAAGGGTTTTTCAGGCCTGCCAAACCAAAATCCAGCCTTTAATGTCCTGCAGAGCCCTGGATCACAGAATGTCTGGGCAGAGCTAAAGCAGAAACCATGGCTGAATCACCCACAGCATTGCTCAGTGCTTTAAACAACCTGAGAGAGGGGAGTTGGCACCAGTTCACTTCCCCCTGTGCTCACAGCTCTCTGTTTGCTGTCACTGTGATGACAAGCCCACACCTGCCATGGCACCTGCCTGGCTCTGAGCCCCTGGGCCAGGCTCAGCTAGCAGCAGCTGCACGTTGGGCAGCACAGCAGAGCTGCATTGGGGAAATCCTCGTTTTGGAGCTCAGAACAGAGGCAGTGAGCTGGTCAGACACGCTGTGGGCTGCGGCAGCCCGTCCCAAGGGACACTGAGGTGGCAGTGCCACTTGCCTCCTCATTTTGACGCTGCCCACGTCTGTGTAGAGGTTCAGGAGGGGCCGGATGCAGATGGCCTGGGCCATGATCTCATTCAGCTGGGGCCGCTTGGAAGGATCCAGGTTGAGCATGCTGAGGATGAGCTGGCGCAGGTCAGGGCTGTATCGATCTGATATTGGGGCAAACGTCCCGCTCATGATCTTCAACACTAAGGCAGGAAGGTTCTGGAGAGAAAACAAGAGACAAACACTGGCTGGGCAGTCAGGGGCGAGGCCAAGGAGGAAGGAGCTCTCAGCACTGCCCTCTGCCTTCACGCTTCCCGGCTCGCTGAGAAGTGATCCCAGCATACATTTTCACCTCTGCGAGGGGCCACAGCTCCCCGTGCTACGTGTAAACCATAACCCTCTTACCGCAGCTTCGAAAGCCCTCTTGAGGCTGGCGAGCTCGTAGAGCACACAGCCCAGGGCCCAGATGTCACTCTTCTGGTTGTAAGGCTTCCCTTCACAGAGCTCCGGGGAGATGTAGCACGGAGTTCCCACCACCTACAAGAGACAAAAATTCACCACAGTGCAGTAAAACTGGGGCAGGGAGGTGGAAAGAGGAAGGCTTGGTGCAGAGCTGGCTGGAACACCACCACCTAAAGCTCCACAGAGCTGGGCTTTTGTTCCCTTGGCATCAACAGCTGCCTGACAATCTCAGTGAAAAACATGAGGATTTGCCTTTCCAGTGACACATACAGTGACTGCCTCTAATTTTGCTTCTATCCACTTGAGAGAATCAGAGCCCAGAGCGCCGAGCGTGACACAAACGTCTGGTCAGATTAGCCCAGGTGGGGAAAGACACTCAAATGCCAAGCAGAGAAAGGAGATTAAGGCAGGATGGGAGTGCACAGGCAGGAATTTATTTGCCAAGGATGTGTCAGACGAGTCTGCAAACACCACCCCCAGCAGGAGCCACCCTGTCTGCCCTCACCAGTGGGCCCAGACACCCCATCCTCTCCCAGCTTTGGGTCGGTCTTTCTTACCTTTCTGCAGCCCACAGAGCCGCAGCAAACTCGGGCATGAAGGTATCAGCCCGTATGAACCCCAAGGAACAAAGCAGCATTGCCTAAAGCCACTGCCAGGAGACTACTGTGAGCCAAATCCAGAGTTTCCAGCTTGCTGCCATGGGATAAGAAACTCCCCTGCCACTCACCGTGTAGGCTTTGCTCTTGCTGCTCAAGATTTTGGAGATGCCAAAGTCTCCTATCTTGACGATCATGCGATGCTTGTCCAGGAGGATGTTCTGGGTCTTCAGGTCACGGTGCAGGATCTGCTTGGTGTGCACGTGGTGCAGGGCCAGGAGGATCTGCACGAAGAAGTGCAGGATGGTGTCCTCATCCAGCAAGGAATTGCAGCGCTTGTGGATGAACTCTGCCAGAGTGCCCCCTGCAAGGAACAACAAAGGGCTGTGGGCACGGGGGGCTGCACAGGACAGCACAAAGCTGGCCTAAACCCGGGGGGATTTTGCCATTTTGGCATCCTAACAAGCCAAGCACAAGAAAAACACATCCTGACGGCACACAGAGCATGTCTTCCAGTGCTCCTGAACAATGGCAGCTCAGCTGGTGGGAGGAAGAAACAGCCAGAGAGAAGTTACTGTTGACATATTATCAAAAGTAGCAGGAAAAGAAACACTAAAATTACAGCTCTTGGAACAGGACATAAACCTCGACGGCAGAACAAGCTCAGCCTGTTCTGCAGAGGAGAATTCTTGCAGTCCAAGAGGCCACGTGGCACAGAGAGGCCCCTGTCGGGAAGGGGAAGGTCCACATTCAGAGCTCACGAACAGCTTTTAGCAAACCCTCATGCAAATGTCGATTTCATCTGAAACTCCACAGGAAATCTTGTTAGAAATGTGGGGCCAACAGAGTTGACATAGGAAAATGTGCCTGAAATCTGAGCAAGATGGTAACACGCTGATCAGGGACAGAGGAGTTTGAAATCTCCTTGTTTTGGACATAATTAGCAGGTGCAAGGCATGTAATCATGGAATGGCTGAGGTTGGAAGGGACCTTGCGAGGCCACTGCTCAAGCAGGGCCACTGAGGTTGTCCAGTTCCAGGACCTCTCTTTTGAGTATCTCCAAGGACGGCGACTCCACAACCTCTCTGGGCAACCTGCACCACTGCTTGGTCACTTGGCTCACGGTCAACTTGGTGTCCATCAGGAAGCCCAGATACTTTTCTACAAAAACGTCTGCTCAAGAGAGACATGCTTGGACTCTTGGGGGTCCAAAGCACAGGATCTTTACAAGGAGCACAGCGTGAGACCACAGCAGCTTGACCCAAAGAGAGCCAAGTGCTTGGCATCCCCTGGACCTGCAGAGGAACCAGCACTGGGGGACAGCGGGGCCCACCTGGGGCGTATTCCATGGCGATCATGAGCGCCTTGTCCTCTAGGAAGTTCTCGTAGTACTCGATGACGTTGGGGTGGCTGAGCAGCTTGAGGACCTGGCACTCGTTCTGTGCTGCCAGCCGCTCGTCCTTGCTCATCTGCTCCACCGGGATCTGCTTCAGGATCACCAGCTTCTGGTCAGCCTTGCGCAGACACAGGTGCACGATGCTGCGGGGACAGGGACGGGGCCTCAGCGCGGGGAGGGGGGACACAACACAGGGCCTGGCCACCACCCTGGGGTGACACAGATCGCCTGCAATCCCCGCGCCCCGGGGTGCCACACCCCGGCCGACCCCCGCATGGCCACAAGCGCTTCGCCGCCACAGGGACGCGGCTTAAAGGCCTCCCGCTCCGAGGTAAAACGGCTGGAGACCTCCCCATCGCCCATCCCCGGCGCCCCCTCACCCGAAGGCCCCTCTCCCCACCACCCGGATCCGCTCGTATTTCTCCATCCCTGGGCCCGGCTCCTGTCGTCTCCATGGAGACACTTCCGCGCTGCTACGGCGTCCGCGGGCGGACAAACCGCGCCGTGCGTGTAAGGCCGGGGGGGGTCCGTGTTTCGGCCGGGAGAGGGGGGAGTAACGCCGCCCCCAGCTTGGGTGGGCACCCCAGTGCCACCGGGAGCCAGACCCTCTCGGTCAGCACACAGAGAGGGAGGTTTGGGGTTCGCTGGGCAGCCCGCCCCGACTGGGGGATGCCTCAGGACCCCGCGCACCCTCAGAGAGCGGCGGTGTTCTCAGCAGTCTCCAGCCCCGAGTCTGGAAGGGCACCCATGGCGGGGGACTGCGCTGCTGCAGGGCCAGCGCAAGGAGCACGAGTCTCCTCCCTGGCCCGCCCAGACCTGCTTTAGACCCCCGGGACAACGAGCACCTCTAGGGCCGACCGTGATAGCGGCTATAGCACGGAAGGTGGTCTTGCCCTGCACCCAGGAGTGGCAGCCTCTGTCCCGGAGCGGGGACAGTGACCGCAGTGGCAGTGGTGGCACTGCCACGTGGCCCTGCTGCCATCTAGCGACAGCCAGCCCGGCTCACCGGGGAGGGGGGTCAGCCCCCCTCGAGCCAGCCGGCGCCCTGCACCGTGGGGCAACGATGGGGCAGGACCCCCACCCAGGAACCAGCACCCCGCCGCCTTTCGGTGCCCACAGAGCCGGCCTCACTCTACTGCCACGCTGGTATCAGGGGGCACCTTTGCGTGCCCCAGCCCACCCCGCCCTGGTTCCACCCTCTTGTCTTCAGGTGAAGACGAGGTTTGTGGCTGCTCCCACTACTTTTCCAAACGCGACGGTTTCCCCGACACCATGCGCTGCAACCACCGGCCACAGCCACACCGTGCCGGGGACACACACACACGGCGCAGAACAGATGTGCGGGGCCCACGCCAGCTGCGCATCACTGTGGCAGATGTGCAGGGCCCAGCACAGATGGGCGACTTCTGCCACTCACACGCTGCACCCACCCTCCCGCGCTGCCCAGGACAGTATCTGACACCCGGTGTCCCGCACACACGTGCAACTCCACGCCCGTCCGGCAGCACCGCCCAGCAGCAGCAAGCCCGCGCCCCGCGCACCCCGCACACGAGCGGCGCCTGGCAGCGCCGCGCTCCGCACACGTGCGCGCACCGCCCCGCGCCTACCCGCGTACACACACGCGCGGGGGGGCGTGGCCAGCGCGCCGCTCATCAATGAAAGGCGCGGCCACGCCCCCTCAGAGCCCGCCAACCCCGCGCAGGCGCGCGCGGGGAGGCGTGGCCAGCGCCGG
>VZTI01004187.1:342387-371657 GCA_013397865.1 Struthidea cinerea
TGGTCTACTCAAGCCCCTGTTCCCATGCTAGTTCAATCCCTGTCTGTCCCAGTTCAGTCCCCACCCAAGCACCAGTCCGATCCCAGTTCATCTCTGCCTAGTCCCTATCACAATCCTTCCTGGTGCTGGTCCCCTCTTGATCCACCTTCTGTCCCCAGCCTGCTCTGTGGTCCATCCTGCTGCTATTCCAGTCCCCATCCCAGTACTGGTCCACTCCCAGTTGCTATCCTATCCCAGCCTAGACCCTCTTGTGGTCCTGCCCCAGTCCTGGTCCCCATCCTGACCCCAGCCTAGTCCCAGTCTCATCCCCAGTGTGGTATTGGCGCAGCCCAGTCCCCATCCCAGTGCCACTTGTGCTGACCCAGCTGAGCCCCCACCCATCCATCCCTCCCTATCCCAGTATGATTCCAGGCGTGCATCAGTCCAATCTAATCCTGATCCTAGTTCTAGCCTAGCTCAACCCTAGCCCTGCACGTGGGCCCCCCAGCCCTGCCTGTACCCCACGTTTTCCCCGCAGGGGAGCACCGGGACACGGACCGGTGCTGCCGGGACCATGACCACTGCCAGCACGTCATCCACCCCTTCACCGCCCGCTACGGGTACCGCAACCTGCGCTGGCACACCATCAGCCACTGCGACTGCGACCACAGGTGAGCGTCCCCAAGCCTGCCCTAGGGCACCCCGACATCCCCCCGGGGGGTGCCAGCCCCCCTGACCCCGGCTCTGCCCCGGGGCAGGTTGAAGGAGTGCCTGCGGCGGGTGAACGACACGGCCTCGCGGGTGGTGGGCCAGGCCTTCTTCAACGTCATCCAGGTGCCCTGCTTCGAGTTCACCTACAGGGAGGAGTGTGTGGAGCCCTATCTCTATGTCTGGTGAGTGCCCCCCTGCCCTGGGGACTGTCCCCCTGCCCGGGCTTGTCCCACCCACCCCGTGGTGCCTCCTGAATTTTGGCAGGTGCAAGACGTACAACACGGTGGCCGTGGCGGTGCCCCGAGAGCCGGTGCTGTATGAATTCGGGGGGGAGCTCATCGACCGGGCAGCCAGGCCCAGGGGAGTCCCCATGAGCCCCCCGTGGGGAGGAGACCTCCCAGTGGATCATCACACCGGGACAGCCCCCCCCAAGGCAGTCAAGAAAGAGAGGAAGAGAAAGAAAGACAAGAAAAATAAGGGGAAAGGTCTGAAAAAGAAAGGCTCTTCTGAAAAGGGGGCGTGGAGACATCCTGAAGCTGCTGTCCCTGCTGATCCCTGGGCCCTGCTGCCATCCTTGGGGGAAGCATCCAACACCATCCTTAGCGATGCCCCGGCACGGGAGGGATTGGGCAGGGAGCCAGCGCCGGCCACTCCCTCCCCGGTCCCCACTGCCAGCGGGAAGAGGAGGAGGAAGGAGAGGAACAGAAAGAAGAGGCTGAAAAGTAAAACTGAGGCTGAGCCCGCACGAGAGCTGCAGCTCTGAGTTCCCCCCGAGCCCTGCGTGGGTCTTGGCTGTGAAATAAATTTACATCTGCTCGAGCAGCCTCGGCTTTGTCTCTGGGGGGGAAAGGATGGCGCTGGGCACGGCATCCAGGGGAAATCCCGGGGCTGATCCCGTGGGAGGGCAACACCCAGAGCTGGGCGGGTATCCAGGGGTTTGAGATGTTCCTCACTGCTCCCATCAGTTCATCCTGGCACTGCGGCACAGCTCGGCCACACGCTGGCAACAGGGCTGAGCCCCAGTTTTAACTGCCCTGCCAGAGGGTTAAATTCCAGCTCCCCAGGCATGTCATTTTCTCTGGAAGTTCTCTGAATTGCACCACCCAGGCTCTCTCATCCTCTTAACCCCTCGCCTTTCCCATGCTCCCACACCAGCACCAACTCCTTCTCCCTTCCTTTGGGAGGAACAGGGTCTTGGGCCTCCCTGAAGGCTCCTCAAAGGCCTGCAAAGCTCCTTAGAGTGGGACAACAGATGCTTTTCCAGCCCCTGGGACAAAGGCAGATGCTGCCTGGGAAGAGCTGGGGCAGGGAATGCTGTCCCTTCCTGCTGGGTGGGGATCCTGTAGCGAGGAGCAGGGAACAGGGCACTGCCACCAGCTCCTCCAAGGTGCTTCTGAGGGTGAAGCCTGGCTCAGCCCAGCGTCCTGGTGAGGTGGTGGAAAGACCTTCCTGCACCAGCACCAAATTCCAGACTCGGAAAAGGCTGGAGCGGCAGGAGCCGAGCAGACAGCAAACCCCAAATCCCTGAAATAAGCGGATCACAGGAGTCCAGGGGGGAATACCAAGGGTGGAAGGAGGCATTGCTTCCTCTCTGGGTGCAAAGCCCCTGTGGCAGCCACGGCATCCCGGCAGGAAGCACGGACTCGGGGCATGCGGACAAGCTTCCCAAAAGTAGAACTTTTATTGACAGCGAGGGAAAACTAAAAACAAAGACAGCCAGAAAGGAGGCAACAACACACAACTAGCCCCCCCCCTTCCAGGTCCAACCAGTAAGGAGCTGCTCCCAGTCAAATTCCCATCGTACAGTCTCACGAAATAAGAAAATAGCGCCAGGTTCAGCCACCTGCAACCTCGGAGCCGTGGGCCCCAGCCCACGGTTCTCCCCACTGGCCTGGGTGGCTTTGGGAGGAGCAGGACCCTGTCAGCCCCCCAGCACTGCAGAGGGGCTGGCATTGGAGCCAGGACCTGCATTTCTCTGTGCAAAGAGCTTTGCTTTGTCTCCCGGGTCGCTGCCATTCTTCGGGAGCATTTACATGCAAAGAAGACCTTTGTTTCCCAAGATCTGCTGTTCCTGCTCATTTCCTAGCAAAGGAGGCTGACCAGGAGCACTGGGAAGGAACAAAGACCCTGCTTCCATAGAAAATCCCTACTAACAAAGCAGGAGAGGGGAGAGTGTGTGCAGCAGGAACTTTCCCTCCCAGAAATGTCTCTCCCGTCGCTGGGCACTCCCTCAGGGACACCGCACCGGGCTGTTTCTGACACAAATTATCCACTTTATCCGCCCCCTCCCAGTGCCTCTCCCCATCCAACGTCACAGGGAGGTGTCCCGATGTCGGTGTGATGTCTCCATACGGTGCATCCGCAACAAAACATCATTCTTTAACACCAGAAATCGCTTCTCTGCGGAACTTCCAGCACACAGAAGGCAACACCAAGCAACAAAGGAAGAAGGAGCAGCGACTTCCACCACGCAACTCTGCTCTGAGCAAATCCTAAGGGGGAAGAGGGCAGGGTGCAGGCAGAAAACCTCTGAGCTAGCATTCAGTAAAAACACTATTTATTCACCCCTCCTGGTTACAGCTGGGCAGGGGAAGCAGGTACAGAGGAGGAGGCCATGCACTCCAGGCTGCTCCGTGGTGCTTTATCCCACGTGTCTGTCTCGGGGAAGCTGCCGTAGGCTGGTGCTTTATTTCGCAGTCTGATTTAACAAAAAAAAAAAAAAAAAACAAACCCAAAAAAAATGAAAACTAAATAAATATTGTTCCAAAAGAAGCCAGAGGACAGAGCAAGCCTTTGGTACAACAGCTGCATCTCCAGTAAGACCCCGAGCCGCTGTGCTGCACTGCTCCAGAACACAGCTGGGGTCGGCACAGGCTCTGCTGAGCCTGTCACACATGAAAACACGGAGCAAACAACAACAGGAACTTTGTGAGAACTCTGGTTCGTTTGTCACGACCCCCACGACTTTGCTCTGTGGTCTCGGGATGAGGGGAGGCGACAGTCAGGGTTTGGGAGAATCCAAAGGAAACAGGCTCACTCCAGGGCGATGCACTTTCAGCTCCGTTTGCTTCCCAGTCTTTGGGGTGAAAGCAGAGTGCTGTGCACGTACAAGGACAGACTCCTTTGACCTCAAGTTTGCTTTGCTAAGTTTCCAAGGTGCCTCAAAACCGGAGCCTGGAACGCAGAGGCCGATGCAGTGTTCCTTTCTATGATATATTTTTCTTATATATAGCATATATTTTTAAACCAGCCCTGCCAAGTCTATTCTCTCGCTCAGGTGCACATCACCAAGAGTCATTTCCCACCAACCCACGACGTATAAAACGGGAGTTATGTGTCTAAGCGAAGGGAAGTCGCTTCCAATTGTTCCCTCTCCTTCCCCCTTCCTTGGGGAAGGGAGCGGAGGCGTCGGGTGTCAGGTCCTATCGATCCATCTCATCCAGGAGAGGCGTGGCATCCCCGGCGATGGACATGGGCGTGCTCTCGATCATGGGGCTGGGAGACGGGCGAGGGGTCAACCTCTGCTTCTGTTTCCTCCGCTCAGCCTCCTTCTCCTGCAGCCACTGCTCGGCCATCTTGCCCCAGTCGATGGCAGCGTGGCTGTTGGTCCTGCGAGGACACGGGGACAAGGTGAGACGTGACAGGAAAACTTCCCTGCCCTCCCTCACTCCCCATCATGCTGTTCCTAGGAAAACCGTGAAAAGCAACGGAGACAGGACATGGATACAAACACCCGGAGCTACTCACTTTGGCTGCTGCCTCTGCCTGGAGCTGGACGACGGCTGCGACTGTGCCTGGGACTGGGTGGACTGGGGCGTGGTGTTGGCCTGGAGCTGGTACTGGGGCGTGGTGATGGGCTGGCTGGGAGTAGTGTAGGAGTAGCTGGGGGTCATCAGAGGGGTGGCCACCGGCTGCTGCGCTGGAGTCGTGAAGACCTGCAGAGAGCAGAGGCTGTCAGGGGACAGAGGGTGGACCCTGCCAGGCTGGGGGGGGCTCTGCACTGCCCTGCTCGCCCAGGAGGGTGCCCACCCTCACTGCGTGCCCCCAGCCCTGCTGAGGACAGCACATTCAGCACAGCCTGCCCTCCTCGTTCACCCCGAGGGGAGATGCTCGAGCCAAGCGAAGGCAAGGGGCACAAGAGACACTTGGGGCAAGCCAGCAGCAATGACATCCTGCAGTGGGCATGAAGAACAGATAAATTCTTCCCCTGCAGGCTGCAGAGGAGGTGCAGCAGCTCCCAGGATGGCTCCCTCCCACATCCCAAGCCAGCTGGCTGTTTGTCCCATGGAGAGCTTAGCGTTTTTGCCTGCTGGTGTTCACCTCCCTTTTTCTTCAGATGTCTTGATGATTAACACATCGGGTTATCCACAGTCCCTGCCTATCCCCAGCTTGGCATTTACCGTGCCAAACTTCCTGAAAGCCTCCCAAGGTGCTCTGAAGGAGGATCACTCCTCCCTGCAAGCCTTGTCTTGCCCCATCTCCTCTTTGGGTACAACAGCTGGGTGTGTTTTTTGTACCCAGGCTCCTCAGTCCTTCCACAGCTGGAATTAGCCTTGGTGTCAGCTGGGAGCTTGCAGAGCGGGCTGGGAGCAGGCACACATGAAGGAAGGCTTCAGCATGAGCCAAAACTGTCCAATTCCATCTCACTCCCTGTGAAGCCCCTGGGTGTTGGGTCAGGCTGAGGTGTTCCCCGCCGGTGCAGCTCGGAGATTAGTGCTGAGCTGAAAAGCCCTGCAAACTCAGCGCATACTTTCCCAGCTAATCTCCTCCGCTGGCAGCTCACGTTGCCAATTCAGGGGCACAATCAGACGGCTGTGTGCCCTCACCACTGGATCCCACCTCTCCACCCTGTCACATTCCTTGGGGGGCCAGACCAGTTTGCTCCTTGCTCCAACTCCCCCCCGGAGCAGGGCTGTGTTACGCGCCTCGTTTCTCCAGTCACGGGAGGCAAGAAGAAACCTGGTTCAAGAATCCAGCCTGTGCAGCACCAGTGGGACAAAACCAGGATTTGGGGACCCCAGGCAATGAGGGATTCCTTATAGGCTCCCAGTGGTTTCTAGCAGCAGGGAGAAGCCAGCAGAAATTTAAGTGACACCTACGTGGTAGGCGCTGCTGCCACCTCCGCTGCCGCCGTAGCCGTACTGGCTGGAGCCCCACTGAGCTGGGGTGGCATTTGGGTTCTGTCCCTGGCCTGTCACAGCAGCGATGGCACTGAACATCTGGGAGGTCATGTTCTGCGGTAGGGCGTTCACTGCACGCGTCAGATCTGCAAGGGAGACACGTTGCATTAGGGAAAGTGGAGCCTGGAGGAGCAGCTGACATCCCAATTCCAACCGGGAATGGCCCGCACTGACCTGCCAGGTTGATGTTAGCTGGAGTAGCATTAATGGAAGCTGGAGTCCTGGTCCGACTGCTACTGCTGGGGGTAATACCTGTGCAAAACACCAACCGAGAGCTAGATTAATTCTCCTGGAAGAGAGAAACCTGAAAGTCAGGGTTCGAAAAAAATGGAGGTAACACTGGTTCTGGCACGATGGTTTGCTACCAGGGAATGGTGTGTGATTGTATGGTGGGGGAGACAAGGGAGAGGAAAGGGACTGGTCCACACTTTGCTGCACAGCCCACTTGGCTGAAAGATGAACTCTCAGGAGAGCTCTCAGTGGGTCCATGGAACCAAACACTTGGAATGTTGCTTTGAAACCTCCCACATACAGAAAAATCCTAGGACACATTTTAGGGACAAAGAAGACGGAACTGTCCTTTAATAACTGTCCCTGATGTTGTGTGATAAACAAACAGCTGAGGCACTGAAGTTTTAGGCTGCTTACCTGGAACAGGGTCCTGATAATGATCCTTAAACCATCGGAAAAGTCCATTCACAGTAGGGAAGACTTGGCCCCGGTAGCGGAATCCCTCTGGCGTCACTGTCACATACTCTATCCTGGAGGAGCAGGGAGACCACAACACACCACAAGCTGCTTCAGTCACTCACTGACAGGTGAACAGTCAGAACAGGCATGGACTAAAACCACAGGCAACGACTGTGCTGATGATGAACAGACAGGTCTACCCAAGACACTTCATCTTCAAGTAATTGCTCCAAAACACCCAGCCTTTCCATGAAAAATCCATCATTCCCTGCCTACACTCCCGTGACACCCACAGCACAGTGGCAGCCAGATGGTTAAGAAACGTGGGAATCTCCTGGGTCAGATTTACTGCTAGAATTGGGTCCTCCACTGTCAGGAGGCCAAATCCTGGGAAAGAGGAGGTGTCATTTACAGGGATTCTGACAGAGATAGAAGAAAAACTGGCAGCAGTCAGCTGAGGTTTGGTACTGGCAGAACTCAGTGCAGATGCTGGGCTTGCCACTCTCTTACCTTGGTTTGCCTCGAGGCTGATATCCCAAGAGGAATTTACCAGGTAGATCTTTACAGGCACTGATAAAGTACGGAATAAATGTTGGCTTCTCTTTCTTGGTCTTTATCAGCAGCTCTTCCAGCTTCTAATTAAAGAGAGAAAGAAGATAAATGCTCCAGGGGAGCCCACATTTTCAGCAACACACAGAGCCTATGGATATCCTCCTGAGGAGCTACCACATCCTGGGACAGTCTTACCTTCTTGTCTCCACCATTGCAGTCCTGGTAGTATTTGTGATTCAACAGGTCTCTGGCAAAAGAAGCCATTGGCTGAACATAACGAGCAACAATTTCATCCAGGTCTTCAAACTCCTTCGAACAAACACATTTAAAGAGGTATTTAGGGTGTATTTAGTCATACACTCTGCACAGCAAGGCTTGAGGGGAAAAAAAAGAGACAAGTATTGTCTAAGGATCCAGAGAATGTATTGGAAGTTGCTCTCCGAGAGTGTGAAAGCAGCTGCAAGGACAGAAAGGCTGTGTCAACCTGTCAAATAGGTCCTTCCCCTTCCCAGGCACGCTCTGCAGGGCTTTACCTCTGTGTTAATCCAGAGCATGGAGCCCAGGCTGAAGGCATTCTCCTTGCCCTCTTCTCGGACATCCACGTGCTGGTAAATGCCATCGTTGACCTTCCAGGTGACAGTCAGGTGGTTCTCCCCTTTGCTGCTGGGCCGAATAATCACATCCCCTTGGTCCATGGTCTCCATCATCTTCTCTGCTTGCTTGAAGCTGATGTTGTGGAATGATGGGTGAGCAATCACCCTCTTGATGTACGCTGGGGAAGAAAGGGAACGTTCAGCCTTCCAAGAGGAACTGCTTTAATATCTAATAGTGCTGATTGTCCTGAAGCAGCCTGGGAAGGCTGGAATTACAAGGGAGGGAGAAATTATGAGACTCACTCGTCCTCTGCTGCTTTCTTTTCATGTCTTCTTCCTGTTTGTGATCCGCTGCTTCAGAGTCGAAGTCGTAGTAGGTGTCTTTGGGCAGTTTCCACTCATTGTTCTTGTCCATCAGGTCCGAGGTCCTGCAGGTCAGGTCTGCACTGAATTTCTCAATGTCAATCTTCATGATCCGGCAGTGGACGGTCATTCCCACCTGCAGAGGAGGTGCAGGCCAAGGTGAGCAGCAGGTCTGGCAGATACACCAGGATCCCTGTGCTGCAGAACAATCCGCGTGGGATCCCGCTGACACTGAGCAGGTACAAACCACCTCACCTACTTCAGACTGATACAACCTTCAAAAGCGATCTTCCTGCACGAACTGAAAGTCAACTGATCCCAAAAAATGATCAGAATCAAAAGAGATTAAAGGAAAAACGGGCAGTTCTCCAGCACGTCTACTACCTGTGACCCACACCACACAGGAAACTGCACGTCTGGCGGGTGAGGACAATCACCTTTTCTATTTCAAGTATCCTTCACAACGGGAGCAGGAAAACTGAACTTCAAGATGTGCAAGAAGGCAGTTAAGTCTGTTCAGAAGCAGACACCCAAAGGACTGCTCTAATAAAATGTGAGGCAGAAAATCCCCCCACAAAAACTGCAATGTCTTAGTTCAGTTAACCGTGATGAAGTTAATTAATAACTCTTTAAAGAAATGCTGCGACCTCTGAGCTTGCAGGATTATCCATCACCTGCATGGGCTGTTGGGAACCCCAAAAGACAGCAAAGATGTTAAACCACTATTTTATTATGTGATCAAAAAGTGTTACTCCATTTCTTTCAGAACCCCAATCCCTGTCCTGAGCACGACCAGTAACTCTGATGACCTCCACAAATTAATGGAGAAGGAAGAAAAAAGCTGTAAGAGGGAAAATGACCCTTGCCTGTCCAAAAGCAGTTCTGTGAACTCTTTAGAAAGCCAGAAACAAAGGGCAGCTCTGCATTAGAATGCCTTCTGGTCTCCTAAACCCAGACGACAGTAAATCCTCCTGCAGCACAACGTGTTAACTGATTAACAGGGTCCCACCAGCTGCCAAGGGAGATTTGCACTGTGGGACAAGGACACTAACCAGAACCTGAACTTCCTGCTGATTTAAAGTCCGTACATGAAAATAAGGTCAGAAAAGTCATTTAACAACAGTGTTATTAACCAAACTCTGAGTCTTTGGTATTGGCTCCAGGTTCTTCCAGCTCACGCTGGGGGTGTGAAAATCCACTGCTTTCGTACCTTCACCCTTTCTTCTGGCCTCTTGACCACCTTGTCACTAAGAAATTTTGTTGGGATGAAGCCAGCAACACCATTATCCAGACGTGTCTTCACTCCAATGGCCTGACCCGGGCAGGAACCGCTGTCAAAATGGTTCCAAACCTTGAGCAAGGCAAAAGCAAATAAATCATTCAGCATGGAAACAAAATAGCCCCAGCAGTTCATACTCAAAGCGAGTCCAAAAGCTGTGTCAGCAAAGTGGTGCAGCCAGCAGAGACCTGTGGAAGGGCAGGGGACAGAGGACTGCAACAAATGCCACCCAGTAATGCAATCTTCCTCCTCCAGTTCTCCTCAGCTTATGGGACATTGCAACCAGGAAGGTCAGAACATTTTTAGACCCTGAACACCAGTCTGCAGCCAGGGCTGGTCTCTAATGAACACTATAGGGGTTTAAGGTCACGGATTACCCAGGCTGGCATTCGGTGTTTAGAAGGGACCTAAAGTACAGCTGCATTAAGCAGCAGGTGGTCCAGACAAGTTCTTAAAATCGAGGAGGTGGCAGAGCCTTCTGTTCTCAGTGTCACGGGCAATTTCTCTGTGTAAAACACAATCCCGGACCACAAACAAGAACGCTTTACGTCTCTGCAAAGAACTGGGCAGCTTAGTCCCAGGTCCATTTCACTCTAAAATCCATAACGTAGCCATAAAAGATCTGTCAAATCTATACTGAAGCAATTAGTCAGAAGTGCAACAGATTTGATTTACAGCCAAAGGCCACATCAGCTTGGGATCCTGGGCCACTGTGGATGCAATCTTGGCTCTAAAACCTTTTCTCCCAAGAACCCTACACAACGCTCCAGCCTGCTGGTGGCAGGCTCCTGACAAAGGCAGGCCTGTCAGGAGAAGCAGCCCCACCTCACTGAGCTCTGGAAAGTTGTCCTGCTGGCAGAAAGGGCACTGCCAAAGGCCAGTTTCGTCGTTCCGTATCGCCTGGTCGTAGCTCTCTCCCTGTGGGCGCCTGTGGGCAATCCCAGTCACGTTGCAGATGATCATTTTACCTGTGGGGCGATGGGAGAGGGGAAGGAAAGAGTGAAGAACTGCAAAGCTGGGCAGTTTCCTCCACCTAAGGTTGTCATTAATGCACGAAGGTTTTAGGAGACCACCCAGGTACTGCTGCTTCACACTCCCACCACAACACTGTCCCAGCATCACGCTCACTAAGATCCCTTTGCCCCACGTTCACACATCCTGTGTCAGCTTGGGAGGACAGAAAGCAGGCATGTGAGCAGGGATGTACCTATGTAAAACGTCTCTGGAGTTTCTTTGGTCAGCATATTGAAGACCTCCTCTGTGTTGGGAGAACGGTACGGGGTTCTCAGGTCCTTGTATCTGCAGCTTAGCTCAGCTCGAATGTCATACAAAGTGATGTGCTTGTCACCGTAGCCCTGTGTGGGATTCAGAGGTTATAAAGGCACGAGCAGCAGGAAGAAGGTCAGTAGGGAACCCAGTGTAAGTGATGGAAGAACTCAAGGAACTTATCAAACAGCAAATTTAAAAAAATGGAACGCAGCAGGTACCAACAAATGGTGAAACTCAGCCACGGGATGTTGAGGAGGTCAAAAGGACAAACATATTCAGAAAAAAATTCAGGGAGAAGAGCTTAAGTGGTCTAATTACTGTCTCCTGCCCCAAGTGTACTTTCTGCAAGCATTTACTACATGCCATTGTCAGACACCGACTGCTCATCATGGCTGTTTATACATTTTGCAACAGCACAGCTAATGCCCAGCTCCTAAAAAGGATAAAGGGTCACCAGCTATAAAACATGAGAAACCCAGCTGGGCAGCAGAGCCTCCCCTCTGTTTCTCAGCACCAGGAATCCCCAATGCACCTGTCTTTCCAGTTCTTCAGCAAAGGCATCAAGATCCAGGTCTTTCAGGCGCTCGGGGTTTTCCAGGATCTCCTCCAGAGCTCCTGCAGGATTTGCATCCTCCGCTGACTCATCGTATTCCAGGGCATCCACTGCCATTTTCCTTGCCCATTCATAGGTTTCAGGATGGACCCTAGAGCCATCTAGGACTTCGATGTAGGAATCGGTGCTGAAACAAAACCAATGTTCAGATCAGGGCTCTGAGGGTTCCAGCTGCTCCTGCAGCTCAGTGACCAAGCACAATGTCGAGCACCACCACTGCCCTCCACGGAACAAAGCACTCCAAAAAGGACACTATGAATTATTCATTGCTAAACCAACAGCAGCCAAGGCAAGACCTGGCAAACTCCAGGCTGCAGCTCCGAGGATACAGCCAGGCATTTTGGATGCTGGGTGGATTTGATCCCTGCGTACTACAGCTGCTCTGCGAGCACACGGCTCTCTGCAGTTTCTCTCCTCATACAAATTCAGTTTGAGCTGTTTGGATGGGCTACACTTTGCCCCTGGCATCTCTGGGATTTGTATCCGGCAAGAATCAAGGGATCTAGCGGGGTTGGATCACTCAGTGCAGGGATTCAGCCAGGTGTTCTTCCTCAGATTGCTTTTCAAAGGCAAAAAACCCTGGAGAAAGCACCTTTCCAGTAAGTGACCCTTAGTGCAAAGCAGTCAGAGGTTCAGAAACAAGGTTACAGTTGTCCTCAAAGCACCTCTCCTGCAGTTACCAGTAACTTAATGCTCTATAAACTTCCCAGAATCGCTGCTGGTTTAAGAGGAAGCCAAATTGCTGAGTTATTTCTCAAGTTTGAAACTTTAGAAAAATAAAATTATGTCGGAAGGACCAGGCAGGAACTAAGCTGAAGCGCCCATGGGTTACTGATGACTGCATGACAATTATTTTAGGGAACAACCGGTTTTAGTTTAGTTCTTCTTGACCACAAAGGGTCTTTCACCCCAGCATAAGCCATATAATTAATGCTCTGCAGCTCACACTGCTGCTGTGCAAGTGTAGCTGCCCTTAAGAACCAGATTAATAACCAGCAATACCTAAACTTGGCCAAAAGTCAGAGGGGCCACACAGAAACTCCAGGGAAAACTGACTCGGGGAAGGTCACTGCTTCAGCCTGTCACTCACACTAACTCCACACCCCACAGGACATCAAATACAACCCAGCACCCACCTATCACCCAGTGATGCTGTGTCAATTTTGATGAAGCCAGCACAGTTGATAAACACTTTGGGTCCCATGTGACACATCGTAACCAGCTGGGTCCTGTTCTCCAGACGGGTGTTGTTTTGTTTTAAGATCTGCAGAGAGAGGCAAGAACATAAACCTTGAGAGAGGCAAGAGTATAAACCCTGCTATTCAAACACAAGATTGCCCACAGAGGCTGTGGACTTCTATCCCTGGAAGTGTTCAAGGCCAGGCTGGATGGGGCTCTGAGTAACCTGAGTAACCCCATGGCCAGGGGTTGGAATTAGATGATCTTTAAGGTCCCTTCCAACCCAAACCATTGTGATTCTCTGGGAAAAAAGCCGAGGATTCACACTGCACACTGCAGTGTTTAAAAGCATCTGACACACGCCCATCACAACTCTTTAAGTTGTTGCTCCCTGCCAGTGTCTCAACATTGTGTGAAAGATGATGATTCCACATCATCACAGCTCCAACTCTCAGGAAAAGCGTTGGCTCTTTGCCTGGTGTTTTCTACACTGTGGAGGTGTCTTGACGCTCTGACAGCACAGCCATGCCTGTGGGTTTGGGAGCTGGCTGGGATTGACGGATCTGCTGAGCTCTTTGGGTCCGTCAAGGACACAAGTCCACGTGTAGCTTCGGGGCGAGGCACAGCGAGGTAAAAACACACATCAACAGAGCTGTCAGCTGCACCTGGCACACGGGGACCCTGAGTCACCTCCTGAGCACTCACACAGTGCTGGCGACGTGCTGTTTTCGTAGGCAGGGCCAGAAGCCTCCTTACCTTCAGCAGGTGAGTGCCTTTGCGTGGTCCCAGGCCACACACGTACTGCAGCAAAGCCTGGCTGTGGGGGTGAGCGATAGCCCTGTTCACATCCACGCCCACCTCGTTCACGCGGTTGATGAATTCGCAGTAGAGCGCGTTCAGCAGCTCCTCCTTCACCACGTGCTCCTGGCAAGAGAGAAGAGGTGCTAGCCCCGGAAAAGATGGATCTGTGCAACCCTCTGCCACGAGCCAAACACGACACGCTGGCTCCCAGGAGCTGTGTTGCTCCGCAGAGTTACCCCTGAGAACAGCCTAAAGGCTGACGAGGAAGAAGCAAAAANTTTCACCTGAGAAGCAAATATGTGGATACAAGAAAAAAGCAAAAAAAAAAAAAAAAAGAAAGAAAGGTGCTGTGTAGCCTGAATATGGCACAGAACAGGCAGAACTTGCACAAGTTTAACTTGGAAACCTTTTCTTTGAAAGCAAACCCTCACAGGTCGCTTTCTCTTGCGGAGAAGGATCTCCCCTGCCCAAGGAAAATTTACCTGCAGAGGGTGGAGTTTCAGGCAGAGAATATCCTCATCAGAGCTGCAGACCTGGGCAAACTCAATGAGGGGGTCCTGGATGCGGCGAGCGAGGGACACGGCCTGACGCAGCAGAGGGGGGTAATCCCGGAATTCATTCTGCAACAGGACACAGAATCAGGCAAAACCCTCGTGGTGTTTCCACACTTTGTACCACAGGCAGCAAAGACACATCAGGCAGGGACTGGAGCAAGGAAGCACTTGGTGCTCAGGGCAAAGAAAGCTGAGGTCAAAGGCTCCCAGGAGCTCTTATGCAATTAGTAATGGAACAACCTCACTCATTTTCCTACATCAATATCCACTTTGTGCATCTGCTGGTGCTGATCTCTTCAGGGAAGCCTAAGATGTTTTGCCTTGATCCAAAGATCAGTACGTGACTGTCCAGACGGATCATATGAGACAGAGGATGATGCAAGGCCAGCACAACAAATGGAGGATGACACAGCACGAATGAGCAACAGACTAAGGGAGAGCTGGAGTAGCAGAAGGGTCACCTCAGACTTCTTGCTGTTCATGTAGAGGATGGCCAGTTCGTTGTCCACCAGCTCCACTCCGATCGAGGACAGCTGCTGCCCTTGGTCCAGCTCATGAACAATTCTCTTTACATCCTCCATCAGCATCTGAGCATCCCTAGGGAGAGACAGCCAAGGGGACTGAGGGGAGAGCACAGAGCTGGGTCCTGGAAACAGTGAAATGCAGACAGGCACAAGGAAAGGACTGCAAAGAGACTGGGAAGTGGAAGGAACACAAAGACTGACCTGTTCTCGCCTGCAATTGTCACCACGTGAGGCTTCTTGTTCAGGAGGAATTTTTTCAAGGTTTCAATATCCTGGGCCTGGAAAGCAAAGTAGAAAATCAGAGTAGAAAAGTTAGAGGGTTTCTGTCCTGAGCTACCTACATTCATCTCAGTGACAGCTGCACCAAGGCTCACCTTCTTTTCCCTCTCTTCCTCACGCCAGGCATTCCTTCTCTTTGTGAAATGTGGCAGTCGGAGGAAATCTGTCACCTCACCCTCTCCGTTAACGAGGGCACAAAACACGGGGTGGTCCCTGTCAAACAGAGATCACTCAGACATGGAGGACTGCTAAAGCTGGACATGCATACAGAGGCCATTCCCCACCTCCTACCTGGCTGATGAAAAAGCAATGCCCAGCACCCGGATCCCTTTTCCTTGGTTTTCATCCATGAAATCATCGTCTTCCTCCACTTGCTGATCCGGCCTGTACGCAGCAACCTTTAGCCAGTTGTACAGCTTGCGGCTGCAAGCCTGGAGAGAGCAGAGAAAGGACAAAGAGGAGTGAAAAAATCCACTGCAGGGGCCTTGGCATAGCCCTTCTCTGGAGCTCAAGTCAAACCAGACTCAATCCCTGCCTCCTCCTCCTTCCCAAGAACCTGTGTATGACTTGTCAGCAGCTATCCCCAGAAATGTCAGCATTTGCAAGCCCAGCTCTGCCTCAAACCTGTGCCCCATCTCTCACCTTGAGCACGTACTCCTTGGCCTCCACTAACAGCTTGTTCTTTAACTCTTTGGCCATCTGCACGTAGAGGAACTGGTTGAGGGAGCGCTCGATGGCCATGGTGCGCTGCCGATTCCACTCCTGCACCTGGTGGCTGAACTCGTCCCGGTAATAGAACTGCTTGATTTCCTCAAAGTACGTCTGGTCACTGCCATAACTGCAAGGAAGGAGAAGAGGAGATACAGAAAGGCTCCACACACTTGCATGGACACCATCACTGGCAGGTTCCTGCACGGGGATGCAATAGCAGCGCCTCAGATTCAGGGAGCTGCTTGGAAAAATTAGGGAAGAGCCAACCCTCCCATCAAATGCTGCTTTAGCTGCAGGAGAGATGCTGTAGACAGATCTCAGACACTCCAGGCACACCCATATTGCACAGTGTGGCCACTCAGATGTGCAGGGAAGGGACCACGTTGATTGGGAAACAAGCATCATCTTCCCCAAAAATGCCACAGGTTTCAGAGTCTGCCTTCAAGTAAGACAGATGTCTGCTAAAGTTCTCGCCAAGACAATAAAAAAAGCAAGATCTTGAGAGGCTGCTTGACTTTGAGGTGCAGGAAACTAACTGAGGCCACGACTTTCAGGAGTAATTTGGGTTACAGAGAAGCTTTAAGAGCAGAGCAGCACTGGATGAATGAGCTCTGCCACGTCAGGGATGGCACAGCCAGTGGGAACTCACCCCTCCACTCCTTTCATGTCAATGCTGATATCTATGGTGAGCAGCGCCTCATCCTCTGCCAGGCTCATTTTTAGGAACTGGTCATCTCGCAGCTCCTTCACAGGCTTGTTCTTCATGTATTTAAAGGAATAGGCATAGTGGGCTTCATCAATATCCTGGGAAAGAGGAGAGACAGTCAGCATGCACGCAGGGCATTCACGAAGAAAGACCCTTCTGTATGCCACAGCAGACAATGGTTTTTATTCAATACCCCCTCAGCCCTACACCTGCCAGTCTGCATTTCCTTCCCCAGCAGGACACAGTGGAATTGCTTCCCAGTCCCAGAGAAACAGAGACTGCTCCAATAACTGAAGGCAACATCTCATCTGGTAAAATGCTGAGACTAAAAATGCAGCACGCTGCTCAGCTGGGCTCTACAACCCAGCTCAGTGCTGCTCTGATATTCAGAGTTGCCACTGACACGGGAGAACAAGCATCTGTGTGTTATTTAGATCCTTCCCTGCATTCAGCCATGGAGTCAGAGCTCCCTTCCTTACCTTCTTCCCCTTTTTGGTTGGTGAAATGTTGATTTTAGCTCGTTCTTGGAAAGTCTGTCTCAGGACCTGCCTGACCAAGGGCTCCCTGGCGATCTGCAAAGCCACCATGTAGCGAGCTCCTTCCAGCACAGCTTCCGGGCTTGGGAATTGACTACAAGCAAAAAGGCAACGTGATGGCTTAGAAGAACGTCCCCAGATCCCCTCGCTTGTGTTACATCCACAGCAACTCCACAAAGACCCCCACACACTGACCTACACACATAATCCTTGGCCAGCTCCAGGGGCTCTGCAGGGAACTGCTCCGTCTCGTGACGCTGGTAACTGTCTCGGAGATTCTCTCCAAACTGCTCAGGTGTCAGACCAAATTTCTTAGCCAGGCCATCTGGTAAAAGAAAAAAAAACAAATGAAAAACCGATGAGGACAAAGGTATTGTAGCCAACAGTGAGCAAAACTGCCAGTCTTCTTTCCACAGGTAAGTCACAGCACCCAGCAGAGCACGTGGGCCAGGCCACGGCGCGCTCAGCAGGACAGAGCAGAGCCTTACCCAGCCCAGCTGCCTGGCAGATGGTGTACATATCCCTTCGGGAAGCCTGCTTCAGCTCAGGCCCCTTCTGCTCATCATCTTCTGCATCCTCTCCTTCACCTGCAGGAAGGATACATTAGACAGGCATCCAGACAGCTGGAGCACGTCAGAAGCACGAGAAAGACATTAAACACAACCTACACCGTGCAACAGAGCCCTTAAATCCCACAAAGGCATCTCAAAGGTCACAGTGGCCTTAAAATTATTCAGGGCTGGAAAAAGACCCTGGAAACACTATTTTCAGTGTCGCTCTTGCAGTTTTAACAGGAGTATCTCTGGGTTGCACATTAAAACACACACCAAGACGGCTGATCCTTGCTTTGGCCCCTGACACAGGAGGTGGCATTCATATTCCATTGGAAAGCACCTCGTGTAGCAAACCCTAAACATTTTCAGAGGTGCCTGAAAGACCTGGGACTAACTTGAGACAGAAATGACCAGCAGAGATGCTCTGTGCAAACACACAGATTTTTCACCAAACTTTCGTCCTGTTCTTTCGAACCAGGGTTTTCAAGCAGCCCACAAGGAGAAAGCTACCAAACGTGGGGAGACAAACCTTCCTCCTCTTCGCCATCCTCCCGGATACGCTTTTGCTTTTTGCGAGCAGCCTTGGCAGCATTCTGCATCTTGGGGATGTCTCTCCCATAGTACAGCAGGAAGTGATTGTACACGTCCTTCAGCTCGTCCATGGACTGCACGTCCTTCAGCCTACAGAAAACCAGCACGTTACACCCTGCCTGCAGCTGGGTCACGCTCAGAGCACTCAAGGAACCCGCTCTGAATCAGGTTAGGCAGAAGAGGAACCCTTGGACTCATGTTCCAAAAGAATTTTAAGTATTTCTCATGATTGGCTTTGTGGGTGCTCTGCAGTGGCCGGAGGGCCTGTGCTGTTTGGGCAAGTCAATGCACATTTTAAGTCATTTTAGAATGAATATAGAAGTCATGGCACTCTACCTCTCCATGTCAGTAGTATCCAGGGCCCTTATTCCATCAGCCAAGGGCTTGTCTGGGTCAGCAGAGATTTGCTCATACTGGTAGGCCTGCATCTTCTCAAACAGTCGCGTCAGGTTCTGCTTGCGGATCTTCAGCTGGGTCCACTGATATGAGAACAAAAGAATTCCAGTGAAACACCCCATTGCAGTGTATCATCTGTCTCCTCCCTTCCCAAACAGGGACCTCCAGGATTTTGGGATATTTGTCATATAAAAATAATCATTAAAATCTTCATCCACAGCCAAAGCCAAATGTGACATGTGGCACAAAAGATATTAACAGAACATATAAATATTAATAGAAAAAAACCCAAAACAATCAAGGTTTGGATCTGATAGCAGAGAAGCAATCTGCACTGCTGGCAGGAAATTTTACTGCACAAAAGGAACTCGGTGAAGTGGAAGGATTTTTTTGAATCATATTTTGTCAGATATCCCTTTACCACCACGTTGCAAACATGCAAAAAGACACGGGTAAAAAACCCAAACACGGCCAAAACAAACTCTGCTGAAAGTATCACGTGGGAAGACAAATGTTGATGGAACAACCAGCAATGAAAATACTCCTCACCTTCTCATCCCACTGCCAGACCCTCCACAGGTCGTTGATGTGCAGCTCTGGCTCCACGTACTCCTTTCTGTAGAAGGCGATGAACGGGACCTGGGTCAGAAATGAAACTCATCACCCCAGTGCAGGGGACTGGGCTGTTCCTGGCAGCCAGGAGCCCAGACAGAGCTCCTGTTCCATGTGGGAGAACAAGCTAATGAGGCAAGCTCTTACTCCACCAAAGAATTCACCACATAGGCCACAAAACTTCTGCAACATCAGGCAACACCTCAGAGAATAAATTAGATGGACCAAGCAAGGCTCAAGAGAAATTCCCCCACCTCATTCAGCCTCAATTTGTCCAGAATCAGGGAAAGACAATGACAGCAGCTCTGTCAAACAGGCCTTAAAAACCTGCATTGCCACAGCTCCCATAAGATGAGCTGCAGTTCCAAAAGGAGCATCATTTTGTCACAGGAGAGGCAACCATGGATCTCAGCCCCTTCTATGTGCCCTAAATGTTTTCAGCAGCCCTACTAATCCTGTCAGGATAAGGAGACAGACCTTGGTAATGAAGAAAAGTTGCAGATTACCTCAAAATGCTGATTTCTCATGAAATTCAGGGCTTCTTTAATCTTCTGGATGGTGCTGGGCCCCTTGCGGCTGAAGCTGCTGGCTTGTCCACGGTCAAGGTAGTCAGAACTCTCCTAAAAAGGAGAAACACATGGTGTTCACTCTGCTCCTGAGCTGACCCCCTAAAAGAGCAGCCCCAAGTTAAGGCTGAGAAACTGTGGTTCTTTCAACTTCTCCGTGCTCCTTTTTGTCCTGTTTCATGGATGCAAAAACGAAGACACGCATGTTAAATGACCTGCTCAAAACCAGAAATGAAGGTGGTACTGGGCACCACGTTCCTATCAGCAGACCCCTGGAACAAACCCCAGGCACAGTCCTTTACCTGCAAGGAGATGGTGGGCGTTGCAAAGGCATTCCTGTAAATCCAGTCAGCTTCTTCCTCCAGCTCATCATCTTCAGCACTCTTCACCGGGATGGATCTCAGCTGGGAAGAGACAACAGCATGAGGAGAGGCACGTGCAGCACCAGGGCTTGCACTGCCACATTTCCAAGAAGCCTGGAAATCATTGGTTTGAGCTGCAGGTTACCTCTGGGGACCCCCACCTACGGGGTGCCAAGGATATCACTTCAATGTCTGCACCCTCTGAGCACACAGGAAACTGCATCAGCTTTACACTAGATAACGGCAGCTACCTACAATCCTGTCAAAGGCTTGTGGAAAGGCCTGCAATGGTGCAAAGTCTGCTGTGAAAATCAAGTGAGGATACCTCCACTTCCCGCCAGACTCCCAAATTTCCTGCAGTTACATCCTCTGTTCCAGTCTATCTGTGCTTTGCTACCACTTTTCTTGCTGCAGCCACAGAGCAACAGAACATAAAGCAGTTCCAAAGCCTCTCTGGGCACTCAGTCTCAGCCACTTCTCTTTCAGAGGTGCTGTTCTAATCACCACTGACATCCATGAAGATGATAAAACGTGTGAACAGGCCACCTACAGCCAGAAGACATCACAGACAGCATTCCCTCCCTTCTTTGGCACAGACTGGCATGGGGGGAAAAAAGGTCCTTTGGAAAACTGGCATCCATCCCATTTCACAGAGAAGGGTAACAAACCTCTGCACAGAATTACACTAACATACACTAAAGGGAGATGGATTTTTCAGTGAAAATCTGAATACCCTAAAATTTAGACAAAAATATGAGACACCAGAGGGATTCCTCACAGCACAAGTAGCACTTTGTATGGAGAGCAGTGCAAGCCCCATCACTTGGGATGGGAGGGAAGTGGGTTACAGCAGTTACGTGTTGGCTGGCACACAGGTAGGCTAGAAACCTTCCCAAGCCACCTCTGGCACTGCATCTTGCTCTCCATATGTCCAGCTCAAGGGATTCCTATCATCATCCAGCACAAAGCCGTCTCAGCAGAGCCCAAACCCTGCACTTCAGCAGTGCAACACTGGCACCCAGTGGCCACAGGGAAGCTGTGACTGGAGCTAAACCCACGCTCACACAGGTACAACAGCTCCCAAGTCACTGATATGCCTGAACGCAGTTTTAGCCTGTACATTTGACAGGTAGGGTCGTCAAAAGAAGGAAAAAGAGATTCCAAAATCCAGCCAGCAGCTTGCCAGCCTGCACATCCCCGGCCTGGGAGCCTAAATGCTTTCTGCCTGCAGAGCTGCAGCCGCTTCCCTCACCTGGAACCTCTCAGGCATGTCTGTCATGCGGATCTCGTTGTCCTGGTCCGTGAGGTGGCTGCTCTCCAGCTCACTGGGCTCGTACATCTCGAAGATGCTGCGGCGACTGACGCGCTTCTTGGTCGTCTTCTTGGGCCGCACGCGGGTCTCCCCTTCGGTTTCCTCATCCTCATATTCATACTCCTCCTCCATCTCCTCATCGTACTCGTTGTACTTCTCAAACTCATCGTAGTCAAAGTCCACGCCAAAGATTTCCTGGGCTTCTTGCAAAGCACTGGAAGGCAAAAAAACCTCTATTTTTCAGCCCCACAGTGCAGTTCACAGAACATCTTTACAGCCACACAGAGGAGATCAAGAGTACCTAAGTCTAAGCTTTCCCCACCCAGGTTAAAAAATCATGGACAGGTTTACTGCAAATATTTCTCTTAAGGGCCTGGTTTTGGTATCCCTTTAAAAAAAATCCAGGGGAAAAAGGAAGGAGCCACACATTTCAGAAATCACACACTAAAAGCTCTGTGTCTAAATTTACCAGCTTTCTTCTGGGAAAAAGACCAGCAGTATCCAACCACAAGCTGAATCACTCTGCAGTTGCAAGAACCAAGTGAGCTGAGCAGTATTTCCAAGGCTCCAGGCCAACTTCCAATCAATACTTACGCGTCTGTGTATCCTGGAAGCTTCTTTCTCCATTTTGGCTTCTTCAGAGGTTGTCCATCATCATCCACAATGAAGTCATCAATGTCTGGACATTGAGAAGCAATTCAGTGGTCAGGGAACTCGGATATAGAACTGGTACCTCTGACAAAGCTCCACCAGTGCAACTACGAGCCCCCACCACAGACTCAGGCTGCTGCTGGCTGTCAGTCTGCCCAGCTCCCCACAGCATCTCCTACACCAATCTCACACAGCCCAGGAGTCTGAACCACAGTAACAAGCTGGAACAAACTTCCAGACACAGGCAAAGCCATTTGGCAATTAGCTGCAGCTCAGTGCACTGAAAATAGTCAGGAAAGGCCTGGCTGCTTTGGACAGTGGAAAGAATTCTTGAAACTTTTTTGGTATGGTAATAGCAGCAGTGACAGGCTGATGCTGAAGGGGTAGGGCAGGCACGCACTGCGCCATGAGGTACTAAACAGTGCCTTGAGTGCCTTCCTCTGAAGCATTTTCATTTTGGAGGCAGCTCAGGGGAGGTGTTCAAGACCTCAGCACACATAACGTGCTCCTGCACAAAGTGGTTCAGACAGACAAACGAAACCTGTCACCCAGAAATGTTTAATTCTAAGAATTGCACTAATCAGACCAACAAGAGCTTCACCATGACAGGGTCACAGCTTTTGGACACTGCTAGCTCAGAGAAAGTCTGAACTTTGTTCCTGTGCTTTAATCCTAGGACAAACTTTGGATGTAATTGACCACCCACACTCACCAGATTCATCTTCCTCCTCCTCCTCCTCCTCTTCCTGTGGAGCAACAGGAGCTTCCACAGCTTCTCCTCCTTCCTCGCCTTCACCATCCTGGAAGATTTCCTCAGCAATGGCTTCCTTCTCATGCTCTTCCTTTCCATAATCTTCTGCTTCATCGTCCTCATCATCGGACATTTTTCGCACACGCCTGAATTTTTGCTGCAAGGAAAACGCCCTGTTAGTGCTCACAATCCCTGGCTCAGCACTGCACTTCCTCTGCAGGCACCTGGGAGGGAGCAGGATGGAGCCCAGCACGGCACAGGCACACAGGGGAGAAGAGCCACCCCCTCAGGAGGTGTGCCTGTGTCACTTGCATGCTGTCACCACCAGTGCTGGCCTGGCTGACGTGACTCTAATGCTACAGAAAGAGCTTTAGGGCCTGTAACAGCCTGTGCTGACCTTGAGGTGAGCACCACACAGGGATGGAAGACGAGACTGTCCTGAAGAGGTGGAAAGGGAGGAGCACAGCAAACTTTAGGAACCAGAAAAATGTGTTCTGCAAACTCTAGGCAGCCAGGTCCCAAGCTGCTTGGGCAGGGAGAGATCCTGCTTTCTTCAAGCACTCAGCTCTCCCTTTCCCAGAGGGCAGGTGCTGATGGGAGGCACTGTCTGCTCACGCCAGGCTGGAGCCCACCCTCCTCTGTGCTAAAACACACCACACCATTAACTGCAGCATGGGAACACAACTCACTCTTTTGACTTTAACGCCCAAGTTCTCTTCAATGAGGTCAAAGTCATCATCCTCCAGGCGGTCATCAAAAGCTGAAGAAGAGACCAGAGCTAAGTTACACTCTCCCTTTACTAATCTGGGAATGCACTAAGCCCAAAAGGGCACAGTTTACCCAGAGGATGCTCTCTGCCAGCATTACACCGTGCCCTGCTAGTAACAATCACCACAAAACTTACTGCGCTTTCTCTTTTTGTGCCCAACATCATCCTCGGAGTCTCCAGAGTCACTGGCTTCCTCCTCCTCTTCCTCATCGTCATCGTCGTTAATGAATCCTTTCAGGTTCCCCTGCTCATCCTGATCATCGAGGTTCAGCTCTTCCTCTTCCTCATCTGGGATGGAGAGCAGCACATGTTAGACACTGGTTATCTGTCGCTGTGAGTGGCACTGATTACAAGGAACGACACGACCAAGTTCAGAAGGGAAAGCAGTTCTGATCTTTATTAATTAATTAATTCATCTTTTATAACAGGGTTCTCAAAGAGTGCGTTGAATGGCACAAGACAATTGGGTGCTCGGCCATCCACCCCTTGAGGGGATTGGTCAAGCTCTAAGACACTTACTCCGAAATATCAGAAAGCCAGACCGTAACAATCCTGCATAACAAACCCAGGTGCAAGATAAGGAGTGAGTTTACAAGAACCCATAGCAGTGTTTTCACAGCCTCTGTGAGAACTGCAAAGTTCTCACAGAACGCTGCAGAAAGCTGAAGATTTCTCTACCAAAGCTTTTCAGCATCCACAGTTATCCACTGAGACCTGGCCCCGTGCAAGCAGCATCTTCCTCCACGCCATCCACACAGAGTTTTAACTGAACACTTTTACTGACGCAGAACCCAGCCAGCTGCTCCTGCCAGATCCCCACTTCTTGTCTCGTGCTCTCTCTGCAGAGTGAACAGGTGGAGTGGTCACACTGGGGGAATTCCTCTGCTTTTACCATTTACTATCAAACTGCGACTGCAAGCCCCACGGGGGCGAAGCAGCGTATATTTTATTGCCAATTATAAAAATCTCTTGGAGCACTTGGAAGAAAGGAAGCACTCAAACAGCTGAGATTATTGACTACAGATGGCCCTGCTACTAGAGCACAGTTATGGCTCCATCTGCAGAGTCACAGGATGCAGAACAGAACAGCAGCGAACACAGACAATTCAGCAAACTCACCATCCTCATCTTCCTCTACAAACTTCTTGGTCACTCTGGGTACAACCTCCCCATCCTGGTTGTACTCCTCCTCCGACTCCTCTGCTTCGCTCTCCACGAAGTCAGACATGGCTGCAGCCTCTCACACAGCAGCTGGGGAAAGAGGAAACATCCCTGGCATCAGCTGAGCAAGCAGAACACCAGCACTTCTCCCTTCAGGTTTTGGAGAGAAGGCAGCTAAAGCAAGAAGCGTTTCAAATTAGCTACAGAGGCCCTGAATTACCCAGTGTCCACCTTGCCTGGACATCCCTGTCACCAGAGATTAGGCAGGAGAAGGCAGCAGCCATGAGCTGCCAGCTCCTGCCAACCCGTGCCCGGGTGAGGAGCGCAGGAGCTGGCACAGCAACACCCCCGGCTCCTGCGGCTGAAACGCGCACGCAGCCGGAGCCTTCATCCCATCCACACCCTCCCACGCGCTGGGAAGGCTCCCTCTGATGCTGCACCGTGTCAGGCACACGGCCCAACTAATTAGGATCTTAACATGATTAATCCTCGCTCAGTTGACGAAGCCAGGGTGACCCTGACAAGGGCCTCGACTGAGCTGCGATCGCCGGCTGCGAGTGAGACTCTGCAGAGCCCACGGAGCCAACTGGAGAGAGGTCTGGGGGTCCTGGGTTGGGGCTGGGGGTTTGGGGCTGCCCACAAACCAGAGCCAGGATGTTCCATGCCAGGGGCCTCCATCCAGAGTTGAGGAAGTAACAAGGAAACTACAAAACCAGCGCATTTTCTATATCCAGAACCTTTCGTTTGATGCTTTTCCCAACGGGGGTTTCTGGAAACAATATAAATCAAGCTTGGCCCAAAGGAAAGTGTTTGCCAAGTTCTGTCTCTCCGAGCTTTCCACCTCTGGTAGTTACAAACTCATTGATATTTCTGAAATTTTCAAAGGAAGTTTTTTAATCTCCTTTTTACATACATCAAAACAACTGAAGCTTACAAGACTCAGCTATGAGGAAAACCAAATCAACTCCTCAAATGGCTGTGAGGATGAAAACGCCAGCCCAGGAAGAAGTACAGGCCTTTGGGAAGGTACAAAAAGCAGCTCGGAGGTGTCAGTTCTAAAGCCAAAACTTCCATGCTAAATTACATCTGATGTAATTCAACACACAAACACGCAAAAACATGGAGAAAAAGAAGATGAGAAAAGAATTCCATATGGCAGGGAATGATACCTAAACAAACACGCTTCAAAATATTCCCATAATCATTTCCCCACTGCAAACAACCCGCTGAAGGAAATCAGTCCCATATGGGACAACCTGATCAAGGCTTTGCCGTGACACTTCTCGTGTGCAGGATTTCTTGTTCTGCCCTGAGATCCACACATCTGCTGCACAAACATAACAACTTGGAGAAAAGCAGGGACTCAGTGCTCAGTTAGAGTTAAAAGGCACAAGGCTGATCTTGGATGATCTTTTAAGTCTTAAAATACGAGCAGCTCCAAAGGAACGTGTCACCCGTATCTCATTAAAGAAAACCCACAACAAAGATGAGGGAAAGACCACTGCCAGATTTCAGACACGAGTGGAGAGCAGCTCATACTCCTTGGCAGCAGAATATATGGCTGTGGCCAAGGCAGGATGCTCCAGGCAGGCAGAAATCACAGCAGGCCAAGGCTACTGCTCTGCATCCAGACAGGACGTGGCTGCTCTGGTTCAGTGTGGGATCTCCATCCTCAAGAGGACACTTTAGAAGTCACACACTCGTATTTAAGCATCCCTCTCAGAAACAATGCCTCAGAGGGCAGCACTGATGCCAGTTAAATGTGTGTTCCTGATGCAAACGCCGCTGATGAATCGTGTGACCACGCACAGTAGAGGAACAGGGATTATGTTTACCCCCCTGTGTATGAATATTGTGCCAATGTCACACTTTCTCACCAATTCTCCTGCTACAGGTATTCACCAGGGTGCATTAACATACACAAACCTGCAGGCTGAGTGGCTTTCCCTAGAGCATTTCCAAGTCTAATAATCTCGTTTCTCTCCTGCCCGTGATCAATACACAAACCCACCTCGTCAAAGCACCACATCCAATTTCACCATTCTCTGCCAGTGAAGTGTTCAGCTCACAATTCCAACTTTCTTCCTCTTCCCTTGTTCTAAAATTTCCTGGCAATTTTATTGCACGTCAATTCAAATTTGTCTGGACACAGGGAACAAATGGGACTTGAGAAAACCATCTTAATTAATGATCCAGCCAAGCAGGTTCCACACAACCCAACCACCCACAAAGCCGGGTGCTTTCAGCTCCAGCGAAATTCACCTCAGGACAGCAGGGATGTCACTTAGCATGGAAAACAGAAGCAAGATGTTGAATCAGACATGGATTAAAGGTGCCTCTCCCACCCTTTGTGCCAGGGAGGCCTTACTTTGAGACAAAACAAGCCAGGGAAGTGAGCAGAGGTGCATAGACAGAACTTGGTGTGGTCACACAGGGAGAGACCTGAGGAGGGTTTAAACACTCTGCATCAAGGAGTGTTGGGCCAGCCCAGCTGTTTTGATCAGGAGTGTCTGCACTTTGCTCAGCTCAAGGGCACAGTGGCACTGATCCAGAGTCCACAAGCTCCTTTTAACTGGGACCGTGGAGTTCTGATCAGCTCAGGACCAGGATGGACATCGGCCGCAGGCTCCGTGAGGTGAGGCAGGGCCTTCAGAACAAGTGCTGCTTTGTGAGAACCTGAGGATTTCAGAAATCATTCACACATCCAGATATCTGCTGGCTACTCAGGACATTGGGAATGGCAGAGTCCCTCACGAGCTTCACAGCCTGAGCAGGTGTGGAGTGAGAGAAAGCAGAAATATCGGATACTCTCCCAGCTACAGGGATGCCACCTAAGGCAGGAGACTTCAGTGGTGCTCACAGAATAACCAAGCAGAGCAAGAAATATTTATTATTCAGCAATCAACCTCAGGACAGCAGTGTGAATACACAAACCAGCAAAGCCAAGTGCTCACCTTGGCTTTAGGACAGCATGGGTGCAGCAAAGACAGTCCTTTGTGGGAGAAACTACATCAATCCCACATAAATACTGGTTCTGTGGGGTTTTTGGCGGGGCAGAGAGGGCTTGGGCAGGGATGGTTCTACCCTCTGCCACTTCATGGTTCAACTCACAGTCCATTTAGGATCACACAGATCCGTGGAACCACACTGCCGAAGTCACCACTGAACACCTCGCTCAGTTCTCATGGCCGCATTTCAAAGAGCCAAACGGCAGAGGATTCAGAAAGCTCTGGGAGAATAAGAGAGCTGAGGAACTCTACTCAAAATGCAGAGCTTAAGGAAGCCAAATCTATTAGTTTTGTCAATTAAATGCTCGTGAAATTAATTTTAGCACAGTCCAAGTACATCCACAGGAGCTCAAAACTGACAGCAAATGTCTGACTAGGAAAAACCCAAATGAACTGCACAGATAACATCACTGTTTCACCCCCTGAAGCTCTCAGCGAAATCAGTATCAGTTTTCTTAAAATAAAAAAAAAAGCAAGCCATGGTTGAGCTGGAACGTGTGGATTTAACACTAATAACCAAGCAATGATCTTCAGGCTGTGTGTCCCACCACAGAACTCAGACAAAATCATCTTGGCATCTTTTAATTTGAAGCTTATGAGCCTAACAAAAACATCCCTGTGAAGCACTGCAAGGCACTCACACCATGAGCAACTACCCTCGCGGGCACCTCCTCGATGCTGAGCTCTTCCTCAGAAGCACTCCTTGGTATCCACATGGACTTCTGATGGCCACTGGGGCCTGCCAGCCCTGACATCAGCAATATATCATTTTAAATTTAGCTCTTAAAGCTGTTTTACAGATTTCTGAAGCTGGCATCTAAACCAGACGCTCCCACCCTGCCTGGTGGAACGCAGGGGGAAGCGATGACTGGGGAACTGAGGAAAGTCCAGGCAGCCACCACAGCTCAGGAACTTCCCATAGCTGCTTTGTTGGTTTTAATGCTCCCGTCGGTCCCACCGCCCCTGATGCTATCAGGTGGCAGCACGTCCTGTGGCAGGGGTGACACATTTAATAGCATGTTGTGTGAAAAAGCACTTCCGCCTGTTTATTTTAGCCCTGCTGCATCATAGTTTCCGGTCAGAAACAGAAAACTGATGCTCCCTCCTCGCTTTCTCTGACCTGCCCATGACTTCATGCACCTGGATCATATCTCCTGTCAGCAAGTTTCTCCCCTAAGGTGAGGGCATGAGGGCTTTGATTGCCCAAAAACCTGCTCTGCTCCTGCCTTTTCCATTGCTCCCCTTTTGGGATGGTCTAACCAGAATTGCCAGGGCACAAACTGCCAACCACTTACTCAGCAGCATCACAATGTTTTCTGTTTCATTCTCTCCTCCTTTAAAGCAATTTCAAAATATCCCTCTCAGGCTACAAAAGGGTGTTGAATTTGTTTTAAAAGAAACAATTGCTGAGACACCTACTGCTCTTCCCTGAGTAACAAGAGCTGATGTAGAGCCAGTTTTGTGGTGTTTGTCACCTTCCTTACACCTTCTGCCATATCTCATTTACCACACCGGCACTCCCACCCGGTGGTATCTGGTCTCTGCAACTCCCCACAGTTTAGTTATCCTAAATAATTTAGGAGTAACCTTCCTTCTCCACATCACCGTATTCAGAAAAAAAAAAAGAGCAGAGGAGACGACTGCGAAACTCCACAATAACCTCACTCCCCTATGACCACCAATCGTTTGCCACCTTTTAGTCATTTATTAAACCCAAAAGGGCTTTCCCAGGCCCTTGGCTTTTCAGGGAGGATCTCGCCAGAAGTTTGGAAAGCCTAACGCAGTGGTCTGGGAATCACACCTGCGGAACGAAGATCGGGGAATCACCCCTGCATTGCGGGGGGGTCCAGGACCACCAGCGTGGCGAGAAACCAAGGTCAGACCCTTTCCCCCGTTCCAAGAAAAGCATCCCGACGCTCCCCCACGCCACCACCTAACACCCACAGCCACGCCATCACCTCTTCCCACCGAGCCTGCGCTACCCCGCAGCTGCGGCGGGCGGGGGCCGCGGCACCTCC
>VZTI01004187.1:393073-403629 GCA_013397865.1 Struthidea cinerea
TGCGGGTGCTGCCGTGACTAGTGGCGGGGAAAGCGGGACCACCGGGGCGGGGGCTGGACCCTCCTCCCTCGTGGCGCGCTTGGGGCAGGTCTGGGGGCTGTGTGGGGCGGTTCCCCAGGGGCAGGCGATGCGGGAGGCCCAGGGTCGGGAGTTGCGAGGTCCGTCCGTCCATCCTCGTGTCCGCCCGTCTGTCGGTTCCCCCGGCGCCGCACGGCGCGGAGGGGCGTGGCCAACGGACGCAACCACGCCCACTTCCCCGCCCACTACCGGGCGTGGCCCCGCCCTAACCGTCGCCCCGCGCGGTGACGCGCGCGCGGCGCAGCCAATCAGAGCCGCGCGTGGTTTTCAAACCGGCGGCGCGCGGGCGGCGGCGGGCCCGGGGATCGAACCCGAACCGGCGGGGCCGGGGCCCGGGCCCAGACCGAGACCGAGACCGAGACCGGGAGCGATCCCGGGCCATGCAGCGCGCCAAGACCCCCGCCGTGAGTGCGGGCCGGGGCTGGGGTTCGGTTTGGATGTTCCGGCGGGGCCAGCCCCGGGGGAGGGTCCCCGAGGGGGCGGCGGGTCCGGCAGCGCTCTCGGTATCTCTGTGTGTGTGTGTGTGTGTGTGGGGCGGGGGGAGCTGCCGGTGCTGCCGCCGGTGACCCCCCCGGTGCCCCTCCAGGCGCAGAAGCGGCCCCGGCGCACCCCGCTGCAGGAGCTGCGGCTGCAGCCGGGCGCTGACCGGACCAGCCTGACCCCCCTGCTCCGCCGGCTGCGGCTCAAGGTCGGTGTGCGGGGGATAACGGGAGGGCTGCGGTGTACCGGAACGGGGAATGTTAGGGGGGGTTAGATGGTATTGGGGCAAGGGGAGGACGGGCGTTTTTACTGGAGAGGGGGAAATGGGGAGACCGAGGCAAAAGGCATGCGGCCGGGTGCAAGGGGAATGGGCAGGGCTGCCCTGACCCCCCCTTTCCTCCTTAAATGTCCTGTAGGACCATGACTGCTCCACCCCAGTGTCCTGCGCCCGGGGCTCCCGCAGCAGTGTCACCGCGGTGCCTTGCACCCCAGGACCCCCGCGAAGTGCTACCCTGGGCCCCCCCAGCAGCACCACCCCAATGCCTTGCACCCCGGGGCCCCCCAGCAGCAACACTTTGGATCCCCCCAGGACTCCCACCCTTAAGCTTGGCGCCTCTGAGGCCCCCAACAATCCCACCCTTATGCCTGATGTCTTGGAGACCTCCAGCAGCACCAGCCCAGAGGCCCCTGGCAGTCCTATCTCAGTGCCCAGCATGCCAGAGCTCCCTGACAACACCATGCCAGCCCCTCTGTGCAGCCCAGTCCTGGGTCCCAGCAACTCAGAGCCCCCCAGCAGCACCGTGCCAGTCTCCCTCTGCAGCTCCATCCCAGTGTCCAGCACGCCAGAGCCCCCCAGAAGCACTGTGACAAATCCCCTGTGCAGCTCCATCCCAGTGTCCAGCACCCCAGAGCCCTCCAGCAGCACTGTGCCAGCCTCCCTGTGCAGCTCCATCCCAGTCCCCAGCACCCCAGAGCCCTCCAGCATCACTGTGCCAGCCTCCCTGTGCAGCTCCATCCCGCTCCCCAGCACCCCAGAGCCCTCCAGCAGCATCATTCCAGCCCCCTTGTGCAGCTCCATCCCAGTGGCCAGCACCCCAGAGCCCTCCAGCAGCATCATTCCAGCCCCCTTGTGCAGCTCCATCCCACTCCCCAGCACCCCAGAGCCCCCCAGCAGCACCATGCCAGCCCCCTTGTGCAGCTCCATCCCAGTGTCCAGCACCCCAGAGCCCTCCAGCAGCATCATTCCAGCCCCCTTGTGCAGCTCCATCCTAGGATCCAGCACCCCAGAGCGCCCTGGCAACACCGTGCCAGTCTCTCCACGCAGCTCCATCCCAGTGCCCAGCACTCTGGAGTCCCCTGGCAGCACCATGTGCAGCCTTGTCCTGGGGCCTTGCACCCTGGAGTCCCCTGGCAGCACCACGCCAGGGCTCCCCAACATCATTCGCTCAGTGTCTTGCAACCCAAACTCTCCAGGCAGCCCTGCTCTACCACCCTGCAGCTCTGGGTCCCCTGGCAATGCCAGCACAGCCTCCTGCACCCCAGGGCCCCCTGGCACCAGCTCCACCCCGCAGAAAGCTCCTTTCCACGGGTGGCGAGCAGCACCTGCAGACTTTTCTTGCAGCCCTGTGGCCTCCGAGCCCCCATCTGCAGACGGGAGTGCCGGTCCTCTGCATTGCCAAGGCACCCCTGAGGGAGCCGAGTCCCCCGCCCCTGTTCCCCCAGAGCAGAGTCCACTCGGCCTCCCTCCCATCAAGGCAAGTGGGTTGGAGTCTGCTGGGTCAGAAGCCACCGTCACCCCTGTCACCTCGCCTGAATCGACCCTGGGTGCTGTGTCCTGGATGTTGCCACTGGTGTGGCTGGAGAAGACCCTCAACACCTCGTTCCTGGTGGAATCCCTGCGGCACAGCCTGCCCCTCCGCAAGCCACAGCAGGATGCCAGCAGCAGCATCACCCCCGTGCCCACCGCGGTTGCCAGCACCAGCACGACCCCAGTGCCCGCTGTGGTCACTGGCACCAGCATGACCCCCATGTCTGTGGTCACTGGCACCAGCACGACCCCAGTGCCCACCATGGTCACTGGCACTAGCATGACCCCCATATCTGTGGTCACTGGCACCAGCACGACCCCTGTGCCCGCTGTGGTCACTGGCACCAGCATGACCCCAGTGCCCACTGCAGCTGCTGGCACCAGCACAACCCCAGTGCCCACCACAGCCATTGGAACCAGCATGACCCCAGTGCCCACGATGGCCACGGGCACCAGCATGACCCCGGTGCTCTCCACGGCCACCGGCACCTTCATGACACCTCGGGACGTGTGGGAGAGGAGCATGAACACATCCAGGGGAAGCCTCCCCTGTGCCAAGGACAGCGCTGCTGAAACAGACTCCCTGCTCTGGCAGTAAGTATGAGGACGTGCCCACCTGGATGGGGCTGTGGCACCTGTGAGCTGTCCTTGCCCTAAGCCCTCTCTCTGTCCCCAGCTGTCCCCGGGAGCAGCTGAAGACCCTGCCGCGGGCAGAGCTGGAGGGGCGGCTGGAGAGCACCCTCATCATCATCGAAGCCCTCTCGCTGCAGCTGCGTGACTGGCAGGAGAGCCAGCGGCTGCGGCCTGGCGTGGGGCCGGCCAAGCAGAGGGACGCGCTCACACAGACGGACATCACCCACCCCGAAGGGGTAAGAGTCCTCTCTGAGGTGATGCCACCCTGTTCCCTGCAGCCTTGGTGCCGTGACAGCGTCCTTGTGCCGCTGGCAAGACGGTGACCCCGTCTGGGTTGGTGGAGCGGAAGTAAAGCGGGGCTGCTGCATCACGGCATCACGCGCCCGGTGCTGCATTATCATGCCTGGATCAACCCGCTGAGTTTGCTGGATTTGAACCCTCGTGGGGGGAAACACCCCTGGCGCACGTGGGGGGAGGATGGGAGGTGTCGTGGCTGACCAGCTCTCGCTGGCCCCAGGGTGGAGCGGGGCTGGTGTGAAGCCCCCTCTGCTCTGGTGGATGCCCTGGGGAGGAGGAGATCTACCGGCAGCTCTGCCTCGAGCTGTGCGGGAAAACGGAGGCTGTGCAGTGGCAGTGGGGAGCAGAGCGGGATCTGGAGCTGGGCGCCGCGGGCACGGTGGCTGTCACTGGCAATGAGCGTGCCAGGTCTCAGCCACGCAGGGCACACGCGTGTGCCTGGTGCTGCCTGTGCCAGCTGGCTTAACGCCGGTGCCCTTGTCCCTTCCCCAGAGCACCTGGAGCAGCCAGTGCCCCCTGTTCCAGGGCCTCGCAGATGCCGCCTTTCGGAGCTTGCAGGATGAGCAGGGAGCCCTGGCACAGGAGGTGAGCTCCTGCACATCCCTCTGCTTCCCCTTTCCCCTGGGTTTTGGGAGACCTGTTGGCACACATGGCAGCTGTACCTAGTGCCTCACGGTGCTGTCCCTTCCCACTGCAGGAGCAGGAGAGGGCCCTGGTGTCCCAGTGCAGGGCTGTGCCTGAGAATGTTCCCAGCAAGCTGCAGAGCTGCCTGGAAGAGCGAGATGCCATCAGGCAGCGAGTGGATGAAGCCCTACGAGCCAAGGAGCAGGTAAGGAGACAGCTGTTGTGGGATCGAGGCAGTCTCAGCTGCCCTCATGCCTTTGGCGGGGCATCCTGCAGCTCTGCCCGTCTCTGGAGGTGAGGATCTCCCTGGCACCCCAGGGGAAGAAAATCCCAATGTGGAAGGCAAGAAGTGCTGTGTGATGGAGCTCTCTGGATGTTTTTTTTGACACGGGCTGTGCCCCGCTGGGAGCAGGAGTCCCAGGCTGATGCAGTGTGCAGGGATGGCTCCTGGGAGTTTCCCCCTGTGCGACAGCATGGCTGGAGCAGCGTCCTTTCCTCTGCAGGGATATCTCTTCCTGGAGGCTTTCTGCGCCCATGCCAGCGCCCAGATCAGTGCCCGTGACCAGAGCCTGGCCTCCCAGCAAGAGCTGAGCACGCTGCTGGCCCGTGCCATCAACCTGCAGGTACTGAGCGGGGTGCTACCCCCAGCCACCCCACACTGGATCAAGGGCTGGAAGGGCATCCCCACATCCTGAGCTTTGGTGATTCTCTGCGATGGGATTGGGTGCACCAGAGGTTTCCTGGTGCTGCTGCTGAGAAGTTGCTGCAAATTCGGCCTCAGGGCTGGCACTTGCCTCCCTTCATGGCCATTAAATGTGGTTTTTCCACCACGGCAGTGCTGACTCATCCCTCCTACCTTACAGACATCCCTGTCTGCCGAGGCGCAGACTTTCCGGGAATTCTTAGATGTCACCTTTGAAAATCTGGAGAAGGAAAGGAGAGCCATGGATGAGGAGGTGAGGGGTGTCCCATGGCGGGGCTCAGCCCCTCGCTGCCCTGCCAGTGACCTGTCCCTGGTCACACAGCAGGGCAGTGCCACCAGTGCCATGGCAGTGCCGCGCTGAGCTCTGCCTGGTGCTGTCTCCCTTTCCAGCGGGAGCAGACGCGGGCCCTGGTGTACCAGTCCCATGCCATGCTGGAGCATGTGCCCGGCAAGCTGCGGAGCTGCCTGGAGGAGCTGGCTGCCGCACAGGAGCGAGCAGAGGAAGCTCTTCGAGCCAAGGAGGAGGTACAGGGGTGCCCAGTGCTATGAGCTGTCTGAGGCACGGGGTGATTTGGGGCACCCCTTGGTGCGAGAACACCCCATGGGGAAGAGCGCCCCAGAGCAAGCACCGTGTCTCCACAGGCGTCCTGCCAGCTGCAGAAGACCTTGGTGGCCCTGCAGGACACAGAGGCTCAGCTGGAGCAGCTGACAGTGGCCAACTCACGCCTGGGCAAAGGTAGGGGTGGGCGACATGGGGTCCCATCCCCACTGCCCCTGTCCCCCTTGGCTGACAGCTCTGTCCCTCGCAGACCTGAGCTCCGTGATGATAAATCTGGCCAGCGTGGAGCAGGAGCGGGATGCGCTGCAGCAGGAGAACGAGAAGCAGTGGGACGAGATGGCTCAGTGGGTTTGAACCCTGATGTCCTGAGCCCCTCCCCACCTCTTGGCCCCCAAAACACAGCACCCCCTGATCCCATCCCATCCCCACAGGCTGGCGCGGGAGAGGAACTCCCTGCAGCAGGAGTGCAAGGAGCTGTGCCAGGAGCTGCGGGAGGCCACTGAGTGCCGGGAGGTAGGAGCTGCCTGACCTTGCCCATGCTGCCGGCCCCCATCATGGCCTCTCCAGGAAAGCTGGCAGATGGCCAGGAGCGGGATTAGCCCTCCTACGGAGGGGGGATGAGCTTGCGAGGGCGGGTTGACATCCCGCACGTAGCGCAGCTTTTCATCCTGCCCGGCAGGGATTCCCAGGGAGGGGGCTGGGCAAGCTCTTGGAGATAATTTTCCCCTGCAGGCATGGAGCCATCCCCCAGCCTGTCCTGTGTCCCCAGTAAACTGGTTTTGTAGGGTTTGATCTGCTGGGATAAAGCTGCCCCTGATTAGAAACAGCACCCTGGGGCACGGGAGGGTCTGTGCTGGGGGTCCCGATGAGCCCCCTGGGGTCTCTGTTTGGCTGCTCACGGCTGTGTCCCCCCACCCTCTTACAGTTCCTGGATCAGGAGAACCAGATGTGCCGCACGCAGCTGCTGGAGGTGGAGGCCAGGCTGAACTCCACGCTGGCCACGCTGCAGCAGCGCGTCCAGCAGCACGAGGAGCTGATGGAGTCCCACCAACGCCTGCGGTACCGCCCCACTCACCAGCTCCACTCAAACCCCTCTGTTTTTGGGAAATCAAGCCCTTGCTGGGTGTCACAGGGGACATTGTGACCATGGTCACTGCTGCCTCAGCCAAGTGTGGTGGTCTGGGTGGGTGGGAGAGGCTGTGGGGGAGCCCAGCAGATCCCATCTTGAGGGAAGCTGGATAAATCTGGGATTTGCACCATTGCTGGTTCATGGTGAGAGGCAGGCATTGGAAATGTCCCCATCCCACATCAAGGAAGGGAAATGCTGCTCCTGCTGAGGCTGATGCCATCCCACAGGGAAGAGCAGGCTGCCCTCAGCAAGGAGCTGAACAGCACCAAGGCCGAGCTCGACAGCTTGCAGAAAAAGAGGAACAAAGTTTCTTGGTGCTCCACGGACATTATGGAGAGCAAGATGCGGTTGCAGGAGCTCGCTGACTGCCTCAAGGCTGCTCTGGAGGAGCAGGTAGGAGCCCCGTGCTGGGGACAAGGATAACAGGGTGGCCCAGGGGGGGTCATGTACCCGTGGCATGGCTTTGAGACGCTGTGCTTGCTGGGGCAGTCACAAGCTGCACTCCGGTGCTCTGCTCTCCTTCCTCTCTGAAGGATGATGATGATGCTCCATCAAGAAGCAAAGCCTGGACCCCGGGCCCCCGGACCCCGGGCTGGCAGACACCGCGCCGTGCCTGGACCCCGGCCTTCCGCACGCCGGCGTGCCGCACCCCACACCACGCCGGCAGCTCCTCCGTGGGCAGCGTCCTGAAAGCCGAGGCAGGGAAAGGTGAGCTGGCACCCCCTGCTCTGGGTTTTGGGGAGTCTCAGGATGGGGATCATTCCCTCTCATGCTGGGGGATGTGCAGGGCTGGGCACAGCTGCTGTCCTCTCCTCTCGTAGATGCCAACGAAACCACCAGGAGTGGGAGTAGAGTTGCCAAGGTCAAACTTGCATCCACACCAAAGCCAATAGGTATTGGGGCTGTCACCTTCCTCTGTGTGCCCTGGGGCTGATGTTCCCTCTGTGTTGTTCACGAGGCTCTTTCCTGCCTGCAGACCCCGAGGACACTCTGCTGGACAGCGTGAAGGAGCTGAGAGCTGTGGTCTCCAACCTCGCCATGCTGAGCTGTCGCATTCAGGAGCTGGAGCAGAGCGAGTTCAGGGCGCTGCAGATGGAGATGTGAGTTCAGCGGGGGCTCATGTCAAGGGTTGGCATCACTCTCCTGGGCATGGCCTTTCCTACAGGCAGCCTGCCTGGGTCTGCCTCTCGCCCCAGCCCTGGATTTGACCTCTCCTGCCATGGCAAGATGGGCTTTTTCCAGCTGGCTGGGCTGGACCCAGGTGTCTTCTCTCACCACAAGCCGAGTAGGATGGCCAGGAGGGGGTTTGGTGCTGTGCTTGGCTCTGATCCCCACCTGCTCACCACCACTGTCCTCTCCCAGCTCTGACCTGCAGCTCCGCCTGGAGACGGTGACAGCCGAGAGCCAGGACAGGGTGGATGCCCAGGCTGCCACCATCGCCAAGCTGAACAAGGCACTGAGGACCAAGCTTGAGGTGAGCCAGAAGTGGGCCAGCTGCTCACCCCAGGGCAGAGCCGAACTGGGACAGGCGCTGATCTAGGACACAGAGAAATCTGGTGATGCCCCATGGGTGCTCCTGGCTTGTCTGACCTCAAACACGAGAAAACCCCCTCTGGGGTGCTGCAGGTGGCCTGGGCTGGGCACTGCCTGACCTTGCTTCTTCCTCCCTGGCAGAACGAGAAGGAGCTGCAGGACGTGGTGAAACAGCAGGAAGAGAAGATGTTTCAACTCATCGACAAGAGTGGGGAAGTCACGGTGTGTGATGGGGGCAGGGGTGGGCAGCACCCTGGGGGGCTGCCGGCCACAGGACCCCTCTCAGCATCCCCTCTTCCCCGGCAGAGGCTGAAAGCAGAGGTCTCCCAGCTGAAGCGCTCGCTCCAGCATGCAGAGACGGAGGCCAGGGTGCTGTGGGAGGAGATGCGGGGCAAGGAGCACCAGGTGGACACTGCCTACGTCCAGGAGCGGGTCATGCTGCGGCGGGAGGTGAGGCCGGGGAGCTGCAGGGCTGAGGGTTCCTCATGTCACCCCCACCATGGGCAAGGAGACCTCTTCAGACCTTGCTCCTCACACCCTGCCCCCCACTCCAGAGCTTTCCCCCACAGGGATCTCAGCAGGGCTTGCTTCTTTTGCAGGTGGATAAACTGCGGCTGCTGCTCCTGGAAAAAAAGGATGAGAATCTGCAGCTCACTGACAAGTACCTGGAGCAGGTATGGGGAGCCCCAAGGGGCTGCCCTGACTCCACTCATCGAATCAGAATGGTTTGGGTTGGAAGGGACCATAAAGATCACCGAGTTCCAACACTCCTGACATGGGCAGGGGTCCCCTTTCCCTTCTGGTCTGGTCCCTGTCCAAGTTTGGAGCGCAGTCCTGACAGGCATCTCCCACCACCACAGGTCCGAGGGCTGGAGATGAAGCTCCACCATACCCAGAAAGTGCTGAGGACCCACGAGAAGATGCAGGAGAAGATGAAAGAGGTGAGATTTACGGTTCATTGCTCAGCCTTGCTGTGACTGCAACAACACCAACCCAAACACTATTGCTGCTGCTGTCCTCAGGTCCTGTCGGCTGTCCCCGAGGTGGCTCTGGGCTGCCAGGAGCTCCAGAGCCTTCTGCGCTACCTGGGCCTGAAGCCAGCCGGCAAGGAAGCTGCCGAGCCGCTATAGCCTGTAGCCTGAAACCTTTCCTGTTGTTAATGTTGTAATTATTTACTGAATAAAGTCGTGTTGGCTTTTACCCCGCCTGGTGTGTGCATTCAGGAAGCTCCCGGTGCTGTGGGTGGGGACAACTTGTCCAGCCTGTGCCGGTTGCTCCTGTTCCGTCACGGGGCTGTGGGCACAGCTCCCTGCCACCCCAGGGCCTCTCCTTCTTGGCCGGGGATACGTCCCCCCCCTCTGCCAGTGCTTGCTCACAATAAGGGACCGCGTTCCCCAGGCTCCCACCCTGCGGCCCCGGCAGCAGCCGGAGTGCCCGGGCTGAGCCAGCTTCCCTCCCCTGCTCCCCCGCTCCTCCTCCTGCCCTAGATTCCCTCTGTGCCCCGCTCCGCAGGGGCTCGTCTGCATCCTGCACCCCATCATGGGGCTGCGGGCACGGGCCTGTTGCGTGGGAATTGTTCCAGAGGCTGGAATGCTGCACCTTACCGCAGGGATGGTTCCAGAGGCTGCATCCTGCACCCCCATCACGGGGCTGTGGGCACACGCCTGTTGCTCGGGCATGTTTCCCCCTCCCAGCCTGGCTCCAGCACGCAGCATCCCATGGCTCAGCCAGCGCCGGGAGCTCTGCCAGCTCCTGCTCCCAACCCCCCTTGCTCGGTCCCCGCCGCTGCATGGAGGAGGGGGCTCCCTCAGGGGCTCCCCGGCTCCCAGCACAGCTCCAACCTCACCTCCCTCCTTCCCTGCTGAGGTAGCTCCTGCGGGATCTCCCTCCCGGTGTTCCTGACCCCAAGGATGCTCCCCACCGCCCTGGGGACCACGCGGCACCTCCCTCCCCTGCGCTGGCCCAAAATAGCAGCGCTCCAACAAGTGCTCTGGTTTTTAATGGCCTCTTTCTCCTGCCCAGGGGGGAGGGGGGGGGAAATCACCTTCCCCTGCCCTCTGCCACAGCTCTGCCGCCCTGTGTGGGGCGGGGGCCGTGACACGCCGGGCGCTGGCACCGATTTACCCGGGCAATGGAGGTGTTTGGGGCTGTGCTTCCGTGTCCTGGGTGCGTGGGTGGCTCGTGGGGAAGCAGCACTCGCTGCTCCCTGGCATTGCCTCCCTCCTTTCTCTGTGACCCCTTCTCTGGGTTGGGTACAGCCCTTCGAGGTCGTGGGGGGCCCCCGGCTCTGGGATGCAGGGAAATGTGCTCCCTTCCTTCGATTAGGGCCGCGCAGGGTGGCTGAGCCTCCTTTTACGGCGGGATTCAGCACAGCGGGGCCCTGGCAGCCGTCCCCGTGGGGCGAGTGGGGACACTGCTATTGTCCCTGTGCCGGCTGCGGGTGGTTTTATAGGGAAGTTGGTCTCCTGTGAGTGTCCCCACCCTGTTCTGGAGGGTCTGGGGCTCAGTGCTGCTGGCCCCCGGGCACAGAGGTGACCCAGACGGGGTGTCCTGCACAGTAACAGTGACCCCAGCCTGGGGGTGGGACAAGGGGGTCCCTGGCCCAGAGGTGATGAGGGGAAAGTCTCTGTTCCTAACTGGCAGTGGGAATAGGGGGGCACAGTGGGGTTGGCACTGTCCTTAGTTGGCAGTGGCAACAGGGGGGACACAGCAG
>VZTI01004187.1:412744-431237 GCA_013397865.1 Struthidea cinerea
GGCCAGGACCGAGGAGGAGCTGGGCCGAAAGGCTCTCATCGGGCCCGACGATGTGCTGGGGCTGCAGCGGGTCACCAGCGGTGCGTACCGGGGATGGCGAGGGGGGGACCGGGCGGAGAGGATGGGGACCGTGTCCCCGTGGGGCTTTCCCCGCGGGAAAGAGGGGAGCCGGTCGCCCTCTCCGAGGGGGTTAACCCAGGGGGAAAAGGGGAGCCGTTCCCCCTTTCAGGGGGGCTAACCCGGAGGGAAAAGGGGAGCTGGTGCCCCCTTCCCGGGGGATAGGGAGCGGGGATGCAGCACCGCAGGGACAGAGTCCGTGCCGGGATGTGGCACCCCCGGGGGGCTGGGTACCATCGAAGGAACAGGGGGATGCGCGGAGCTGGGGGTGCAGCCCCCCGACTCTGGTGGAAGGTCGGTGTTGGGATGCTCCTCACTGCTCTCCCCATCACTCGTTCCCTGTGTCTGCACCCCGCGTGGAGCCCCTCACCCCGTGCCCACGGCAGAGGGACGGGCTGGATCCCTGGCCACAGCATGGGGGGGCTTCCCAGCAGCTTCCCCCCCAGTTTCCCCCGTTTCCAGTATAGCACCCGTGGTCTTGAGGGCATCTTGGGGGACGGTGGGTGGGAGTGTGTGGCTGGAGGGGCTGTTGTGCTTGGCAGAAGAGCTCGGGACAGCAGCACGCGGGGCTGGGGAAAGGCCGGGACAGGGGGCAATGGCTTCACACTGATAGAGGGCAGGTTTAGATTAGGTATTAGGGAGAAATTTCTCTCTGGGAGAGTGGTGGGGCCCTGGCGCAGAGAAGCTGTGGCTGCTCTATCCCTGGAAGTGCTCAAGATGAGGTTGGATGAGGCTTGGAGCAACCTGCGCTAGTGGAAGGTGTCCCTGCCCCTGGCAGGGGGTTGGAACCAGATGCTCTTTAAAGTCCCTTCCAACCCAAACCATCCCATGGTAATGCGAGTGCCTCGGGCCAGCCTGGCCTCAGGGACAATCTGCCTTGGGGTCCCAAAAAGTCCTTTCTCCATGTCCTAGTGCCTTTGGGTTGTCTCTCTGTGCTGGCAGGGCAGAGGGGCTGGCCTGGGGGCTGCCCGTGCTCCCTGCGCCTCGCAGCGCTCTGCGACGTGGCCTCGGAGCCAGCTCTGTGTCACAGGCTGGGGCTGTGACGAGCCCTGGGGAGGAAGGATCCGGCTGTGGATGCTGGTGCGTGCAGGCAGCCCCGTGGGGCTGCTTTGGGAGCAGGATGGGAGGAGGACAGCCCTCAGGAAGGGCTTACAGAGGCTCCTCTGAGAGGGGCTGCTGCTGCTGGGGGCCCTTGGGTCCCTTTCTCCGAGCTGAGCTGCTGTGCTGGTGCAGCTGCGTGATTCACTGCCCAGGCCCAGAAATCCCCTGCCTGTAGCAGGGAGAGCCGTGCAGCAGGCACTGAAGCACCCTGCCAGCGTCCTCAGCTGGGTGGTGAATCCGAGTGATGTGCTCGGTTCACGGCAGCCTGCGTGTCCCTGCCCTCGCCCTGCTGGCCGGAGGGGACAGGGCCACCCCACACCCTCGCTCTCACCTCGTGTGGCATCAGTGGGGATGGATGGTGCACGCTCTTGGTAAGCTCCTGCCTTCCCAGGGAGCAGGGAAGGCTAAGCCGGGCTTGAGGCAGGGCTGGTTGTTGTCTGCCTCTTCCAAGCCCGGGTCAGAGTGCTCTGGAGCACAGGGAGGATGTGAAATGCATGAAAATGTTGTGTTCCCCTCCTGCCGTGAGACTTGCTGGTACCAGGGGTGCAGATGGGTCGTGCTAAACAGAGCCAGGCACTGTGATGATGTCCCAGGCTTACCATGGGAAGTGCTTCCTGTCCTGCTGGATGTGTGGGATGCCAGGAAATGCTCTCCACACCTGAAATCCTCGGCGAGTTTGGGGGTACAGGTAAACAATACCTCCACGCTGAGCATATTGTATTTTATCACCCAGGAATGCTTTGCAGCTCCCCTTCTCAAGCTCAGTTTTCCTCCTGGTGTGTTTAACAGAGAGCAAAGGATATTTTTTCAGATCTTTTAACACCGAATGGTTATTTTGGGGCGTTCTGTGGCCTTTGCTCATTTTTACACCCTTAAAACCAGATGGCCAAAAATACTGATGTGAAACTGTTCCACTCTTCTGCTTCAGGTAGGGGAGGAGGAAGGACCAGGCTGTGGGAGAGAAGTTCACAGCTGCCCCAGCCTTTTGGACGTGCTGAGTGTCAGGGCAGACACCACACCCTGTCGCAGCAATTCCGTCTTTGAGAGTTTGAAGTTGAAGGAGGAGTTGGTGGTGGGGCTGCAACAGAAATGTCCTGGTGCCCTGGATGTCCTTTGTTGTTCCAGAGAGAGGATAATCCATCTTTATCCAACCTCATGGGCCAGTGGCACAGCAGCTCACGCTGTCGAGGGGCTGCGTTCAGCTGTGTCCTGCCCAGGGACCTGGGGAGGGCTGGCCATGTTTGAGGGGTGCTTCATCAAGCAAAGCCCAGCAGGGCTTGGTGCCACAGGAAGGTGTGTTTTAGGAGTGCTCACACCAGGAGTAGGCTGTGTGTTTCTGAGCAGCCTTCCAGGTCGTGCAGGGAGAGGTGGAATTCTGGCTATTCTGGCACAGAATGGTTTGGGTTGGAGGGGACCTTAAAACCCACCTTCTTCCAGCTCCCTCACCGAGAACAGGGACACCTTCCACTCGATGAGGCTGCTCCAAGCCTTATCCAACCTTTCCTTGAACACTTTCAGGGATGGGGCAGCCACAGCTTCTCTGTCCAACCTGTGCCAGGGCCTCACCAGCCTGCCAGGGAAGAATTCCTCCCTGATAATCTTTCCACCAGGCCAGCCCAGCTGGGCTTTGCTCTCCCAGTGGGTGCAGCTGACCGAGTGTGAGCTGGTTGGGCTGGGAGGGTGGCGAGGCAGGATGTGGCTCTGTGGGCAGCCACAGGAACCAGCTGGGCCCTGCACCTAATGTGCTTCTAATAAGCTTAACTGAGGAGTTGTGTGACCTGCCCTGCACATTCTGCGTCCTCCCAGGGTTGAATTCCCCGGCAGCTGTGGGCCCACAACGTTTCTGGGCACGCTGGGGTGTCCAGCCTGACGGATCTGGGATGCTGCCCTGGGATAGCTGGGCTTTTTGGCCAGGCTGGCTCTGGCGCTGCTCCAGCTGGATCAGGTGTAAGGCGAGAGAACCATTTCCTTTGCAATTAGCGAGATTTGTCGCTCGCTCACACAACTGTGGTCGGGAAAAGCGGAAAAAGCTCATGACGTGATTAATTTAAGATTAGCAAAGGAGCGGGGCAGAGCTCAGTTCAAATTGCAATTAATTACTGAAGCAGCCAGAGGATCAGAGGAGTCAGATGTGTAACAAAAGACAAGCTCCAGCCTCTGAGGCTGCCCTGCTTATTACCTGCACACTTTGCCTGTAATACCGGATAAAACCTTACATTTTTAAGTTTTATTCTGAAAGCTGATTTTATTTTAGCAAACCAAGGGGTTAAATCATTGATTACATGCTTGGAAGCAGTTTCAAAACAAACCCTAAAAATAAGGAACACACACGTAATCATTTCTGAAAGTAATCTCTTCCTCAAGCTGTCACTTGGGATTTCTCTGAGACTTCTCTAGGCAGCTTTAGCTAAAGGCCAGCTTGGCGAAGGGCTGCTGCCTCAGTGGGTTAGGCAGGGCAGACCCTTCTTGAGGGACTTTCATACCAGTTTCCTGCAGTCACTTAAAGAAAAAAAACCCCAAATAAACCATTTCCCTGCCCTCTGCCTCAGCGGTTCAAGTCCTGTAAAGCTAAACCATCCAGGATCCACGTCCAAATCCATTTCTAAATCCACGGAGTTTGGATAGGCAAGGAGAGAGGGAGGCACTAACAGGAACGTGAGGCAGATGTGCATGAATCCATCTTCAAAGCCGCTCCTGGACCATGATTAATTGGGAGAATGTATTTTATTAGGAGCTCTGAGGAGGATCTGCGAGGAGGTTGATGAATCCCTCTTCTGCCCTGTCCAGGGCTGTGAGGTGTGGATGTGTTTGGAGGTGCTGATTTCTTGTTGCAGAGCCGTATCCCAGAGCTGTGCTGAGCTGCTCTCCCCACGACCCTTCCCTCGGCATCCCGCACAGGCTGTGAGCTTTTCCAGGGCTCCGTGGTGCTGTGAGGCTCAGGGTGTTGTGTGGAGGGATGGAGGGTGTTTCCCAAAGTCTCACAGTACAATATGAGCTGTCAGGATTCCCAGGGGCAGCACACATGGTGGGGGGTGTGTGTGTGTGGTGTGGGATTCCCCCTTCTCCCGGGGTTGTGGGTTTGGGCCATCCCTGGTGGAAATGGCAAAGGTAAGAGGAAAGCTGAGGGAGTCGGCCTGAGGGTCTTGGCTTTGGCTCAGCCCTGTGTAAGACCAAAAATAGCTGATTTAGTTGATGCTGTGCACGTGGTTTCAGACTTTGAATGCAATCAGTGTGAAAAGGGGGCAGGAGGAAGTGTTTGGATGCCTTGGAAATGGGGGAAGAGCAGCTCCATCCACAGGCTGCAGGGCTGTGATCAAATTAATTGTGAGAGGGTGAAGTCTGGAAGGCTCTAGCTAAAATAAAAAAGAGAAAAAAAAGAAAAAAAGAGATGAGCAGGCTGCCACAAAAATCAGAGCCTGGTGAGCTGTGCAGTAAGACTTGGCAACTGAGGGGCTCTGGGGACCTTGGGAAGTGCCTCAGCCTGGAGCCTCCTGGCCTAAATCCCTCTACTTCCTTGACAGTAAGTGTGCTGCTGTGGAAAAAGCCCTGTGGGATCCTTCTGGTGTGGGATTTTCCCTCTGGGGCATTGCAGCAACCTAATTCCTGAGCTAGGTCAGAGGGCAGCTGCTTCCCTCCCTGTGCAACCCCCCTGGCCTTTGGTTGTCCAAGCCCCGTGGTTTGGGTTGGAGGGATCTATTTTACAGCACTGGATCCTGTTTCCTGGCTGGCTTGGTTTCACAGGACTTGAACTGCTGAGGCAGAGGGCAGGGAAATGGTTTATTTTTTTCTCTTTAACTGAGCCCAGGTTGTCTGGGCAGGTGTATCAATAGCACCTGAAACCTGCCCTGCCTTCCCCTCAGGTCCTGCTCTGTGTCCTGCGTCACCGCTCGGCCTCTTCGAGGGGTCTGGGCTATTTTTGCTCCCTCCTGAGACTCTTCAATCTGATAATCTCCTAATCTCCAGCTCCTGGCAGTTCCTCTGCAGTTGTCTTGGCTTTATACCTGGCTTATGTCTTGGGAGCTGGCTTCAAAACAGCTCCTGACCTTGCTGGTTAATGCACGTTGGGAAATAGCGTAACTGCAGGAGCCTTCTCATCCATTCCCTAAATTGTTGTTGTTGTCTGTGTTGGGGAGAGAAATTCCTCTTACAAGTCACTGCTGTTGCATCGGTCTCTTGTACAGCATCCTCCTGATTTACACCCATTTCCAGGACCAGATTTTCAGTTCTTTCTTACCCTGTGCACTCTGCTTTCCTCAGTGGGCTCTTAAGGCCTTAAAATAGGAGCTGCCCCATCTGAGATTAGACTTTGACGAGCACAGAAATATCCCTGGTGTCTGTGAGAGGGGACACGTGCTTCCTCCTGATTGCAGAGATGGAGCAGGGATCTTGAAAGGAGCACAACAAAGAGTGCGAATCTTACTGCCCGTGAACTCCTTGTGATAAAATGTGCCTGGTTGGGGTGGTTGCAAAGGAAATTTGGAAATACAGGATCAAATTTTAGCTTTCTGTGGTGAGGATCAAACCTGGTCTCATCCATTTAAATAACAGGGAGAGGTCCAGAGGAGAAAGTGCCTTTGTTTGCTTTCCTGTGTTATTTAGCACAGTATTATCCCTCGCCTTTTGTGCTCCTCTGTAACACAGCTGCTAAAATACACCCCTGGAATTAAGCACCTGGGTTCAGGACATGCCAGTGTTCGCAGGCAGTGCCTGCTGGCATTGTCCAGGCTGTTCTGCTGGTTTATTTTGTAATCTTGGCTGGGTTTGGGAGGGCAGGAGGGTTTCCTGGATAAAAACTGGCTCTTCCCTGGGTTAGGCAGTGGAGGTACCACCTCAGAACTGTACCAGGGGAAGGAGCACCTGCTGCTTCTGAGAGCAAAGCTAGAGACCACTGAATTGTTTTGGGTCTCTTTGGAATCACTTTTTCCTACAAAAGGAATAGGAGAATTCATGAAGGAGTTAATTGAAGCCAATCACCTCTGCTGCTTCCTCAGACCACCACAGTGGTGTTAGTTGTGATCCAAACTCTCCAAAACCGTGCTGGGCCTTAAGGTAGAAATTGTCTCTAAGGGTTACAGATCTTTGGGCATGATCCAGAGGTTATGGGAAAGAAGCTGGAGGGGCACCGTCAGGAATGGTGATGTGTGAGTGAGAAGTGGCTGCTAATACCAGGTGAATTCTTTTCAACAAGGGTTTGGGGATGGAGATTGGGATGTGGCAATTCCCTGGGCTTTAGGAAGGGGTAGGAAGTACTCCTCTTTTGTGACCTTTTTTTTTTTTGCACTACTAAACGTGGGTATTTTGGGATAAAAGCCAGTCTGATGGGCTTTCCACGGCAGTGCTGACCTGTCCCTGGAAAACATTAGGGATTCATCCCTAAATCAGGTGAGTACTGAAGGCTCAGGGACACACCATGATTGTTCAGTTGTTAACAGGGAAACAGCACAACCTGTTTCCCAGGGGAAGTGGAAGAAACAAGAAAATACTCTGTCCTGAGAGACCAACCCACCACTCTCTGTAACAATCCCCTCCGTGGAGGTTTGATCTGCCTCATTCCCAGCTAAATTTGCTGCCTCCCTTCCCCAAATCGCGGCGACGGTGAATTAGGATAAGGGAAGCAGATGATACATTTAAGTGAGTCACGGAAGTGTGGGCAACTGGGCCCTACAGTAATTTAAAAATAAGCGTGTATGGGATGAGATTAGCAAATCTGACAGTGCTCAGCTAAGCAGAAGGATCTGCCAATTGCAAGCAGCCCATTCCCAATAAGACCTTCCAGTGCAGCCGCGGGCTCCTGTTATGTGTGGGGGAAAAAAACCAGCACGTGGCTACTTTGATTGATTTTTGAACAGGAATAGCAGAAACAAATGTAATACAGACTGAGAGGAATATATATTCCTCTGGGGGTTTTTTTTTTCCCCCTTTCTAGGAGACTGGGCACTGCCAGAGGAGGAAAAAACCCGCTGGATTGCAGTATTCTGGCAGCCGATCTTCCCGGATGTCATCCAGTTGTATACTGGCATGCTGGAAAAAAAACACCAAACCTGACCGAAAAAAGGGTTGAGAATATTATCAGGGCAAAAAGAGTTGGGAAAGGACAGCGTAGGGGTGCAAACATCAATGAGCAGGAGCCTGGTGGGGATTCTACCCGGGGTTTACTCCTCTTTGGAGGCTCTGCCTTGGCTCTCCTCTGCTCCAGATGAGTCATGGACACTGTTACTGCAGCAACGCTGCTGCCAAGGAGGGGGATAAAGCTGTTGCCATGGTGCTGGATGGGCAGGAATTCTTCAGGAGTAGAAACACTTAATAATTAACTTGCAGACAAACGCGGCTTCAGATTTGCCCGCGTGCTCCAGGGAAGGTGTCCCGGGCTCCCGGGCGACTGCTGCCTGTTCCCAACAGCCTTCCCAGGGAACAGCCAGGGGCCAAGGCAGGCGAAGCTGGGCTGTGGGAAGCTGTGCCTGCTTCCATCAGTTTGTGTTTTGCATGCTGGTGCTCAGAGCTGGGAAGCTGTGGGACGGGTTAGGAGTTGGGGTGGCTGATGTGTCAGAGCCTAAAATCACGTGTAATTGCAGGACATCTCCCTGAGGAATGCTAAACATCAGGGCTTAAGGCAAGGGCTGGGTTTAAATTCCTGTCCTGTCTTCTTGGCTACTGTTTAAGACACGAAAGAAGATTTTTTGTTCAGTTCTTGGGGTATTTGGCCAAACACAGGCTTGTGTGTTCCTGTGGCAGTAAAAAGGTCGAGCTTTTAGCTTGTTCTTCCTGACAGCGTGGGTGCTGGTGTCAGTTTTTCCTTGTGTTGTGTTGATAGGGAAGGGAAAATCCCTGCCAAATGCCAGGGATGCTTCAAACACTGTCCTCTCTCTGAACGCCCATTTATAGAATTGTAGAATCTCAGAGTCTTTTGGCTTAAGAGGGACCTTAAAGATCATCCAGTCCCATCCCCTCTTGCCATGCAGGGACACCTCCCACTAGACCAGGTTGCTCCAAGCCCCCTCCAACCTGGCCTTGAGCACTTCCAGGGATGGGGCATCCACAAATTCTCTGGCATTCCTTTGAGCATTCACCATATGGGGTTGTTGGAGCGCAGTAGAACTGTCCGGGGAGAACATTTAACACCTCTGTTCCTTGTACCGAGTTTATTTGGACGGTTCTCCAAGTTTCGGGGATTTGGAAGGAATAAAAGGCTTCTAGGAAAGTGCTGGTGCCAGGTGTTCATGCCCAGGAGCTCAGAAGTCTCTCACAGCGGTCCTGGATTTCTCAGACCTGTTGTCTGAGGTTGTCATGGGCAGGCCTGAGCTCTGAGCACTTGTAGCTTGTTTTTGTGTAGTCAATGACTAAGCCTCAGGTGGATGGATTTGCTGGAGTTTCAGAAACAGGAAAGCAGACAGAAATAAGTGATTAGCTCAGATTAACAGCAGGAATTAGTAGCTGAGAAAGTGCTTCGAATTAGAATGTTAAAGTGTTATTTTCACCTTGGAACCTCCAAAACCAGCCTCCTACATCAAGCAGATGTGCTGTTGTTTGAAAGCTGACCCGACTTGTCTACACAGAGCATTTCTTTAGATGTGTCAGGGTAAAGTAAGTTCTTGGAGCTGCTTTCAATCTGTGCTGCATGTGCTCCTTCCCCAGGGAGGAGGAGGATGATCCCTGTGCCAGGAGCTGGCTCAGGGTGCAGCAAGGCTGAAGGCCAGAACCGTGGGGTTTTTAGTTGAGGAATCCTCATCCCTGGGAGTGTTCAAAAGGCCTGTGGATGTGGCACCTGGGACATGGTTTAGTGGTGAACACAGCGCTGCTGGCTTAATGGCTGGACTTGATGATCTTAGAGGGCTTTTCCAGCCTTAATGATTCCGTGATTCCATGACTTTCCCTCAGAGATACCCAGGGCAGGGAAGGGCTCTGCTCCCTGTTTTCCTAACACAGGGAAAGGCTTCATTTTCAGTGCTGAGGAAAACAAGCCCTGGTGTGGGACGAGCACCAGTGGAGAGAAGAGGCCACCCTTTGTCTGCAGAGGGCTGGAGCAGGGAGGTGGCACAGGGAGGACACTCCTGTTCCAGTTCAGTGCAGTCGGCTTAGTGCTCCCAAAGCTGCTTAGCCCTTGCATTCTGCCACAGGGCAGTTTTTAAAACAGGCAAAGCCTCTTACACTGGAAAGGCTGGGATTTGATGGAGGTGCTGACCAGTCTCAATATCCCAGGGGGAAATGGATGCAAGAGTTGCTGGCACAGGGTTGGGAAAAGGTGATGACCTCTGTGTGGTGGGGGAGAGAATTCTTTCCCCTGTCCTGTGCGAGCAGGGCAGTGTGAGCCTCCAGAAGTGATTCTGTCTTCAGAGACATCAGTTTTGAATTAAAACAGGCAGTATTGGAGATACATTTGGGCTGCTCTCACTGCTGGTGTGGCCTCCAGAGAAGAGCCAGAAATTCCTGGTATTTCAGGGCAGCCTTCATTTAAATTCGCTTCCCCCTGCAGATTATTTGTGCACTCCAGAGGAAAATGTTTACAAGATAGACTTCACCAGGTTCAAAATCCGGGACATGGAATCTGGCACAGTCTTGTTTGAAATCACCAAGCCAGCAGCTTCAGGTGAGTGCACACGCAAAATGAGGTTTCCGTGAACAAATGCTTTCTTTTGCCTTTTCCCACTCCTTTTACTCCATAGATTTCCCAAAAATAGGAGAATCTCTAAACTGCAGGAGGGCTGGAGCCCCATCTTGCAGCAGGAATGTTTTTCAGGTGTCTCTTTGTACCAACAGGGTGAGCAGAGCTGGCTGCTGCTGTGCTCTTACTGTTGCCATCTGTGATGGGAAGGGACAGATGGATGTTGTAAACAGGAGCAGGGGAGGAGGAGGAGATCACCGGGTGGTTGTTTCTTGTCTGTTCATCAGCTTGTGCCCCCTGCACATAGTTTAGCTCTTAGTTTAACATCTCTCACTGAGGAGTCAGGAAAATGGTATTTTCAGAAGGGAGAAACTGCCAACGGGCAAATTAAACAAACTGAACATTTGCCTTTTTTAAAATTTAATTAATTTTTAGGTGTTACTTGTAAGCATCCAAGTGTTGCCTGTTGCCAGTGGTGATAAAAACCCGGGGCAACTGTTCTTTTCCTGGCCAGGCACTTTTTAACCCTTCCCCACCTCCCTGCAGGTGAGAGGAAGATTTCTGTAGCTTACAGGTAGCACGGCAGGCAGGCTAAGGGGAAATGGCTTGTTCAGAGTCACTCTGCAGGCCTGATGTGAGGCAGGAGCAGTAGATGAGGAACAGAAACACAGAAGATAAGAAATGACTCAAACCAAAGGGCCATCTTGCAGCATTCCATGTTCTGAGTGACCAGTGGTGGACACCTCAGGACAGGAGGAGGGTGAGCTCAGCATCAGAGTGATTTCCCAGCTTGTGTGGCCCAAGAACACCAGCACAAGTATTTTCCCTGAGTTTCTGGTTCTCAGGCAGCTCTGAGAGAGTTTTCTTTGGGCTTTTGCAGAGCGGGAGCACAATGACAGGAAGGACGTGGACCCCAACGCCGGGCGCTTCGTGCGCTATCAGTTCACCCCAGCCTTTCTCAGACTGCGGCAAGTGGGAGCCACGTGAGTAACTCCCCCTCTGCTCCTTAGCACAGGAAACAACTGAGATCTTAGGGAAAAACCCCATCCCTTCCATGCTGATCCTGCCAGGAAGTTGATTGAACAGGGGGCTTTTTCTTTTGTTAGGAGGGTCTCCACATCTCTTGCCTTCTCCGTCACTTTAGGTGGTTTAGTCAGGGATCGGCCTGGTGCTGAAGAGATTGATGCTAAAAGGGGCAAAATAAGGTGGGAAGACTATCCAGAGAAGAGAAGGCTCTGGGGAGACCTTGGAGCACCTTCCAGTGCATAAAGGGGCTCCAAGAGAATTGGAGAGGGACTTTGGACAAGGGCCTGGAGTGACAGGGCAAGGGGGAAAGGCTTCACAGTGCCAGAGGGCAGGGTTTAGATGGGATATTAAGAATAAATTCTTGTCTGTGAGGGTGGTGAGGCCCTGGCATAGGCTGCCCAGAGAAGCTGTGGCTCCCCCTGGATCCCTGGAAGTGTCCAAGGCCAGGCTGGATGGGGCTTGGGGCAACCTGGAATAGTGGAAGGTGTCCCTGCCCATGGCAGGGTAGATTATTAAGATTGTTGATTATTGAGATGTTTTTCTAGTGCTGTGTTGTGTCCCTGTAGAATGCTTTTCAGGAAAAGAGGAAACAATAGTTTGATTAGTGCTGTTGCTTTGTATTTTTGTCTTTTTTTGGTTTTTTTTCAGAGTTCTCTTCTGCCTTTCAGGAAGGGTGCATATGTTGTTTAAGCATGAAAGCTCACATCAGTCTTACCCTTCTTTTTCAGGGTGGAATTCACAGTAGGGGACAAACCCATCAATAATTTCCGTATGATTGAGAGGCACTACTTCCGTGACCAGCTGCTGAAAAGTTTTGATTTTGAATTTGGCTTCTGCATCCCCAGCAGTAAAAATACTTGTGAGCACATCTATGAATTCCCCCAGCTCTCCGAGGATCTCAGTAAGCTCTTTCCTATAAACTTTCCTTTCTGGGTTGTCACACCATGATGTTCATCTGAGGTGGTTTGGGGGAGCCCTTTCTTAAAAGCTGTCTCTAGAGAGAGGGTTGGGTAGAATAATTCATGCTTTTATGTCTGTGTTAACACTGATTTTGTTTTCTAGTAGGGTCTATCTCATCACACACCAGGCAGTTGCTTGGGTTTGGTTTTTTTTTTTAGTTCATAAAAAGGAAGCTTCGGTATCAGGGAGAAAAAAGATAATCGTGTTATAAAACAACGAAAAAACAAGATTAAAAAGACATCCAATAAATGGATAACTTAAATGTTATGATCTGGTTTAATGTTTGATGTGCTGTATTGCGAGCTTGAGAGGTTTTAGTATGAACATAACTTTTATTTTCTCTCCTCTCTCCCAAGACGCAAGAGCACAAGCACTAAATCTCTGGGATCTTACTCTTTACAACCCCTAATTGTGTGTGTCAGCACTAATATTACAGTCTGTGGAAAATACAGTGAGGCTCTGCTGTCAGGCCAGAGCAAATTTACTTTGAGTTTGCTGTTTTATCACTATTTCAAAAAACAAAACAAAAAAAACCCCCAACCCAAAATGTAACGAGTTCTTGTTCTGAGGTCCCCTTTATACGGTGCCTGAATATATTTGGATTAGGAACATTCTTCATCCCTGAAAGTGTGGATGTGGCACAAGGGTTCAGTGAACGTGGCGGTGCTGTGTTAACGGTTGGATTTTAAGGCCTTAGAGGGCTTTTCCAACGTAAAAATTCCATGATTATGCTTGAATTGTTTAAAAGATACCGACAGGGACTGGTTTGGGCAATTCCCTTTTGGGTTTTGGTTTTTCACCTGACTTGGCAGCTGCCTGAGTGACCCTGAAAAGCGCCTGAGCCCAGCACGGGGCACTGCTGGAATTAATTCAGCATTAATTCTGTTGGGTTTTTTTCCCCGTTTCCCCCTCACAGTTCGAGAGATGATCCTGCATCCCTACGAGACACAGTCGGACAGTTTCTACTTTGTAGACAACAAGCTGGTGATGCACAACAAGGCAGATTATTCATACAGTGGGGGACCTTGAGCGCAGGCTGGACGGGCCCACCTGCGCTGGCCTCTCCTTTCCTCTGGAAGTCGTCAGGGATCCCAACACCTCCAGCTCTGCTGCCTGCAATATCACCTGGACAAGGATCCACCAACCAAGGACTCTTTGCCACAGTAGGAGTTTCATGACATCTCTTTTGAGCTTTGAAGCAGACCCGGTTCTTCAGAACTTTTAAGCTAAAAATGATCTTTGGATACCGCTTCCCCGAGTTCTTTAAGTGTCTGCTTTGAAAAATGGCCTTGTGGGACCTGAGGGGTTTTGCCCTAATTCTGTGAATTTATGTTCTTGCCCTCGAGTGTCTTTTAGGATTGCTTTCCCAAAGAATGTAATCAGAGAAACCATGAGAGTGGATGGATGCAAAGGCAGAGGTTTGGGTGGTTGTTGCTCTTTGTGAATGCTTCAAAGGCCAATTTAACTTGTCCAGCCAGTTGAAAATATCGAGCAAAACACCTCACAAAGGCAAGTTTCCTCTTTAGTTTGGCTCTCCCCATGATTATTTCATCCTTTAGTTTCGGGTCCTTCTGTGTAATGTTCTGTTTAACCCTGGAAACACCAGAACTTGCAGTGAAGAGCAGTAGTTCAGTGGCAGAGCTGCGTGGATCGGGTGTTTCTACATTTACATTCCTTTTACATTTCAGATGAAGGTACAATGGCATTGTGGGTCTGTGAACCTCCGTGAGTACATTCCATGGATTTCAGTTTTTTGGTAGAATAATCAGGAAAAACGGGAGGGTTTTAACTTTATTTAACATTTTGGCTTTATTTAACATTCAGCCTGTTCACGCCACACTTTTCCCACGTCGATTTTCTTTCATCTCTGCTCGATACCAAGATAAAGGCTTCAGCACTGCTTGTTAGAACAACGTTTTAATTGTCTAGGGCAGCCGGAGAGTGTGGAATTTCCAATTTGCTGTTTGTATCTGCATTTAAAGGAGCTTAAGGCAGTGTTTTCCCTTTGTTAAAAATGTTTCTCCTCGGATATTAACACAGGTAAAAGTAAATCTAATAATCTACAACTTTAACACGCAGCAAAAAAATTAGCAAAAGTTCTCTCTTCAGACTCTGGCAGAAGTTTAAGGCCAGTTTAGCTCAAGAAATAGCAACACCAAGAGTAAACTAGTGTGGGGTGACCTGTTGTCATGAAACCCTTACTCTGAAGGTCAGTTCACTGATACTTAAAAAAAAACAACACAAAAATAAAAGACAGTTGCAGTTTGTAGATATTTCTATAAATACTCGATGTCTCCATGTCTGATTCTGTGAGTTGAAGTGGAACATTCTATGTTTAGCCTCAGATAGGTGTAATAATTGTAATAATTTTTATAAAAAAATACCGTTTCCAGTCGTGATGAGCATCTCTGTAGTCGCAGCCTACGTCAGACAGGACTACAAACATTTCCAAGCGTAGCCTAAGGCCAGGGAGGTTTTTGTGCTCTTGTTGGGGTTGTGGTCACTTTTCAAGGTGTCACCATTTGTATTTGGCTTGGCTTTCCCGACTGCTGAAAGAGGAGGCAGCTTTTTAAACAAAACCACAGTGATTTTAGGTTACAGCACAGTTTTTATTGAGCTTGGTAGCTACAGAAGTGTGTCAAGTTCACTGATTCTACACAAGTAGTAGCTTGTAGTGATTCTTATCACAGTGAGACTTGTATTTATCACTATTTTTTGTCTCTAGTGTATTAAATCATACAAGTAGCCTGCGGCTGACTGATCAGTTTGAGAGATACAAAGAATTCCCTCCTTATTTGTGCAGTGCTTTGAGCTACTGACCATTCATTTTATAGCACAATAATTACTGGAGATGAAAATAGTTTCAAAAATGTTTTCATTCCTCCCCCAACTTTTTTTTTTTTTTTCATCAGGGCTGTTAAATCACATATCCAATGACATTTTGCAAGTTTGAAGTGTCTCTGAGTTTTGTTTCAATTTGCAGGAGAAAAGATGTTGATTTCAAGACAAAATAGAATGTATGTTTATAATTACCACCCTGTGCAGGGGTTTTTTTGGGGTTATTTTTCATCTGCTGTTCATAACAGCCACTTCTGTGCAGAAGATTTTAAAAAGATTTTTAGGAATGGAATTTGCCCAGAATTGCCAGTCATCTATTTAATGTGTTGTGATGACATCAGCTGTGCTTTAGTGTGGACTCTTGGGTCATTTTATGGAGTTCCCTCTTAAATAGTCACCTTCTGCTCCTTTTTTATGCTACCTCCTTTCAAGACTTATTAAAAAAAAAAAAGAGAGTAATTCCATAAAAATATTACTGTAATCAAGGGAAATTTGAGTGGTAGACTTGCCCCTTATGAAAGAACCAAGAGAAATCACTGTGTTCCCAGGAGTGCAGGGTGTGGATGGACTTTCTGACACTGTTTTAGGGTAGCTTTGAGGTTAAACACGGGAGGATGAATTATCAGCTGCTCCTCTCCTGAAATCTTTTATAATTCCGATTACATGTGTAATAATTCCAGGCTCACAGAGGTGTGAATCATATAGGAGATACTTCACTGAGTGAGTTTGTTGCCTAATATTATTAGGAATATTTTAAGCCAGAAACAAAGATTGGACATTTTGAATAAAATCAATTCCAACCAATTTTAGCTTGAGCTTTTCAGTTGGGACAATTTTACTCTTGTTAGAAATCCCCAGAGTTTGCCACAAGTAACAAATTCTGGTTCTTAAACCAAGGCAAACAGCAAAACTTTCCGTGGGAAGTGCAATGAAGGTGCTTTCCTCTGTGTCCCACGGGAGCAGTTATCACTGTTATCGCTCTGTTTCACTTGGAAACTCTTTGTTAGCATTTCTTTAAGGTCATCCACATCCACAATTTTTACAAAAACGTGGGAATCACTGTCCTGGGGAGAGGTTGTGTTCCTTTTCCACCTGCTCCTGCAGCAGTATCATGTGTGGTGTTGACATGAGGCACATAAACAGCACTGAAAGGATTTTTCTCCAAAAACTTTGGCTGTAGAGTTGCTGTTCTAATGCCACTTCTGTCCTTTTTTTTTTTTTTGCATTAAAAACCATCTTCAAAATCTGGTGTTAAAGACCACGCTTGGTGCAGCACCCAATAATTTCAACTTCCTTCTGAAAGGGAGCTGAGAGTTTGCAGCTCAGTTGTGAAACCCACATTTTTTTTTTTTCCTTTAAATCAGCAGCTGATTCTTATTACAAACCAGTTAAGAAGCAAGTCTTAGCAGCATTGTTCATGGAAGAATTTGTTAATCTTCTTGACTAGCTATTATTTTGTATTTTAACACTCATCATTATTGGGTTTACTTTGGAAGTTCATCGCGAAATCACCAAATATTGGCTCTGGAAAAAAAAAAGTATTGTTGTATTTTCTTCCTTGATCTCATTTTCAACATGACTTTAATTAGCACCACGGCTCTGTTTTAACAAGCCAGCCTGGCAATTTGGGATCTGACTTTCTGAAAGTGAAAGAAAACATTCAAGAGCTAACCAGGATTATCTGCTAATAATGCCCGGCTGTTTCCTGTCATAAAACAGGATTAAGTGTGTGCTTTACACAGTGACTTAATCTTGGAAAAAGAAACGAAGTCTCTCTGAGTGCTAAGAGTGACATAATTTTTCTGAGAGACAGGGAAATTACAGCTCAACACATTCTTTCAGGGGAATTATAATTTGACACATTTTTTCACTTTGTCAGTCTTGGATTCCTTTAGTAGTCAGGGTTTTGAAGAAAAGCAGCAGTACATTGGTGGTGAGCTGCATGCTCTAATAACTCACACTTCCGTGGCAGGGAGAGAACCAATTCTTTTTAGAATTAACACATCAGCTGTGGTTTAAAATCTAGAAACTTTCCTCTCAGATCAGTGGCAAAAGCCAAAATTGTTTCTGTGAATTATCCGTTGTGTGGTGTGACATTTCTGGAATAACTGAATGATCCACCCTTCCTGACTCAGAAGAATTTATTTATTTATTTATTTTAATGCAGAAAGTCTCCCCAGGGTTGGAAACGATCTGCTGGGGTTTAGTTCTTGCTCATAATCTCTCTCAATGTCTTGTTTTTTGAGCAGGTCGGTAAGATGCTCTATTTTCCACCTCTGTCCTCTGAGTTTCACTCCAGAATCTTGCGCAGTGTCACAGTGGTGGCTGGCTGTGTGTGAAACATGCAGGCTACCAACTTCCAAATCCCTTCAGTTTGAGAAAAAGCTGTTAATTGAGAAATAGTCCTACGTATCAACCCATAAAAAATGAACCCCAGTCTTCATGACAAAAGTTAAAGGGAGCTCTTAGTCATGCAAAGATTGGGGCTATTTAAGGTAAGAAAATGCTAATATCCCACTGTCATATTTAATAAGTATTATAAAAATGCTCTATTAATTATTCATAACCTGAAAAAGATGGTTAACAGCTCAGTTTTAATTAGATCTGGTTAGGAAGGAAACCAGAGAAATCACTGCTGTCGTTTGGGGCTGAGGGGGAGCAGCTGGAACTGTGTGAATGGCACAAAAGCTGGGCAGGTTTTGTGCATTTGAGGGGGGGAAAGTGAGGGAAAGGAGGACAAGGACAGGAAAAGAATTAATTTCAGCTATTTGGACCCAAGAGCTTCAAGGCCATGGTGAGTGACTCAATTTTCTCCTGAGTCTGAGGCAGCTGGGAGCTCCTGCTCGTGGTTCTTCTCTCTACGCCCAGCATAAGCACTGCCTGAATGTACAGAGGCTTTTCAATATTAATGTTAAACACCATTGAGAGTTGGGATCATTTTCTACACGTGGAAACAGCTGAACTGTTTGAGGAGAGTGATGCTCCAGCTCTCACGTTGCAGCTCGGTTGTTCTCCCCATCACTGGTCAGTGGGTGAAATGGTGTTCGTGTGTCTGCAGCCCCCCAAAACCCCCCTGTGCTCCTGCCTGCTCTGGTGTCTACTTGTATCTTAATACACCCAGCAAACCTGTTTGAATGTGACTTCTTTTTCTTTTGGTTTTTTTTTTTGGCATAGAAGCAGAATTGTCTGTATTAAAATGTATTTATATAAAAAAATATATATATATATATCTATTTTTTGTGGAAGGGAAAGCAGGATTCTGGTTACTATACCGCTGGGGAAACGTTAGGAGCATTTTTACCGAGTTCATTTCTAATTCTTTGTACCTTGGTAGTGATTTGTTTGCTAGGAGAACATCCACTGTGGCCCATCCTGTGGCAATGCAATGCGCTGTCATGCAGTGAATCTGGTTTTCAGAAAACTGGGAGTCTCTTGTTTCCTTTTTGGGACGGGAGGGAAGCGAGGAGGAGATCACCAGGAATAGAAGGAACCTTGGCACGGAATCCGTTCTGTGGCTTTGGCTTCAGTCTGTTTGCCTTTTTGCAGATTAAGGAGAGAGAGAGAGAGAGAAAAGATTGAGACTTTAGGATTAAAAAAAAAAAAGAAAATTAGATGCTACAATTTAGTCTTCCTGTAGGAGAAGGAGAGTCCTTAATTTAATTTATACAAGGATTAAATAGGGACTGCACTTGCTTCAATTGATTTTCATATTGGCAGCTTAGTCATCAATGTGCATCCTAGGGAATATGCTTAACTTTTTCCATTACCTTGGAAAATGGTTCAAAAACATGTCACTTCCATTAGCAAGTGTTTCTTCTCCTGTAACAAATTGCAAAATGTAAAAAAAAAAAA
>VZTI01004187.1:431283-469209 GCA_013397865.1 Struthidea cinerea
AAAAAAAAATTAAAAAGAAATAAACTATTGATCCTAGAAACGAGGGTGATTGTCTATTTTATTTAAATATTTCTCTGAAAAAATCATTCAAGCTTTCATTTCAGCTCTCTGCCATCAATATACAAACTCCAGTTTGTGTGCAAATGTGTGTGAGCAGCTTCATTTTTTGGTGATTGATGCAAAAACTGCAGTGCTTTGGGTAGTTCTGTGGGTGAAATCATCACATTAAGTGTTCAAGTGGGATTTAACTTTCAGATTGGGAAAACGTTTTGGGGTGTAATTAAAATAAATTGGTATCAGTTACATGAAGGGGACTTTGGAGTTGCACAGGTCGCAGCAGTGTATCAGGTTGTGATTTTAAAAAATTTGAAACTTTGTAAAGTCAAATTGAAAAACAAAGCGAACAATCGGAGAATTTGAAAAATAAACTTAAAAAAATGAAAAATGTGAAAAATAAATTCGTTTCCAAGTACATTAACAGAACCTTGGAGTTCCCTGGATCACTACTATGCACCAGGTTGTGCTTCTGAAGGATTTCTGGCTGCACTTTGGAGAATCAGCTTTTGAAATAATTGGGAGAATTGCTGTCTCTGCCTTATTGACTGAAACTGAACCAGCTGCTCGGGCTGAAGTGAGTTTTACTGCGCTGATTCCATCGTGATGGCTTTGATATTTTATTCAGAAATTCCTGGGAATACCTCTGTATTTCTCTGGGAGCAGAACAACTCTCAGAGGGAAAGAAGTGGGATGTTTTCGTTAGAAAATATCTTCCATAACTCGTTTTGATTCCACGGAATTCCTGGGGACTCCTCACTAACAAAATATCCCGTGGGACATCGTGGTGTACTGGAATTTGAGGAAGGAATTTATTAATTCAAGGGTTTCCCTTTTGGATTGTGACTTGGAGCTGCACAAACACCAGGACTGAGCTCTGGGTTACCTGAGCACAGGTTTGTAATGTGGCTTTTTCAGCTGTCACTGGTCTGCACTCCGAGGGTGGCACCAGTTCCCTTACAGGGCTCCTGGCTTTGCCCGTGCCTGTTCTCTCCTGGTTGAGCTTCCTCTCAAAATTACCTGAACAACTGGAAGCATCAGGTCCATTTCCTTAGAATTCTTGCAAGGACTGGATGCCGATTTCACTGAATACCTAAAAAAAAAAAGAGCAAAATCAGTGCTAATAGCTAATGAAGCAGGTTAAACAGTCTCTCCGAGTTTGGTGCACAGGTGTAATTACCTGGACTTACTTCGAAATCTTCTGAGACTGAAAAGAGCCTTAAAAAATAAATCTGAATTTTATTCCCATGAAACTTTAACACTCACACATCCCATGAAAATTTAACACTCCCCAGTGTTAAATGTCTGCCAAAAATGCACTGCATTACCAATGCCTTTTTTCCCCCCCCTTTAGCTGGTTAGTCAGCCTCATTTATTAATAAATATGCCTAATCATTCTGGAGATGTTCTCTGCTTCTCCTCAGATCCTTATTTCCATTGGCATTTCTCAGCTGCTGAGTTATTGTGGCAAATCTTGTGCGTTCACCCCGTGTTTCTATTTTATTTGTCATTGTTCAAGGGCATTCATCTATCTCTGACTCGCATTCCCTTAACATTTTTCACCTGCAGGAAGAACACTTCTCAGTGATGAAGTACTCCAAATTTCCCAATTTTTCCCTCTAACACAGTCTATCTTACTTTAAAGATAATTTTAGAGATGACTGAAATCTCTCATTGTGTGCTGTGATAACCCAAAACTATTTATTCTCGCTCTTTAAGTCCACAAAATAGAGCAATTGCTTTACAGAGATGATTTTTTTTTCCCCTTCACCAGTGCTGTACAAGAACTTAAAATAGGAGGTGAAATCATCCTGGATAATGTATTTTAATTAAAACTACAAAGAGAATTTAGGTAGGTAGAGCATAATTGCAGCTGGATGATTCCCAGCCATTATTTTGAAAACTGACTTGGGACCTTATGTAACGAAGGCCTGTTTTATTTAATAATAATTTAATTATTCTGGTGGAGGGTGTAAACCGTGTTAATGAAGCTGCGTATGAAAGTGATCTGTAGCAAGGAATAAAAACAGGCAGGGAAGTTACAAACAGCAGTAGAGAAAACACACAATTAAATTTACTTTATGAAAGGGAGATAACACAGACAGGAGGGAAGAGTTCCAAACACCTTCAGTTCTCCCTTTCCTGTGGATTGACAGGATAAATCAGAAGAGGGGAATAGCAATTGGGATTAAATTAGACATGAGGAAGAAATTCTTCCTTGTGAGGGTAGTGAGGCCCTGGCACAGGGTGCCCAGAGAACTCCATGTGCCAGACCTGAAAGCTAAAATTATTTAGAATCTATTTTGGTAAAAAAACCCAAATACCAACCCCAAAACTCCAACCCAAACTCTGTTTTTTATGAGTGATGTGAAGGGCACGGTGCACCAATGTTGTGCCGGTGTTACTCTGTTTACTGGCGTTTGACCGGGGTTGAAAATCATGTTTTTATTTCCCAAATGCATTCCTTGCCATCCTGATCTATAATTAAGTGTCTAATTAAACCTGCTGCCTGCTTTGATGTCTGCACAGCTTCGTAAGTCGGGAGAACAGAGGGTTCACTGTAACCCTTAAAATTAAAGTGTGCACAGAGAGCTGAGCACAAGTTCAGGGGATCAAAACTCTGCCCCAGACACGCCAAGGCACTTCAGCACTGAGATGTCAGATTTTAAGGATATTTCCCCGCAGGAATTCATCAGCTGGCATTGCTCATAGCCTAAATTTGAAATAACAGTGCAGAAGTGTTCCTTGCAGCTGGCAAACACAGGCCTGTGCTTCCTGTGGCTGTGGGGCAAGAGATGCTCGGAGGAAACACAAGCACAAGTGCCACCACTCAGATAACTTTTCAGAACTATTATTTCAGCCATTGTTTAAATTTCTGTCAGATATGTTAAAATGAGAAAGATCGTTTGCAGCCAAAGCAAAAATTTGCACTTTTAAAAAATGCCTTTAATGCTAACTAAGCATTGCGGTTTTCTCCTTAGATGAACTGGATACTTGGTGGAAAATATTTTTTCTGTGCGTTTTAGGAGGTTTTTTAGGCCTTTTTTTATGTTCTGAAGTTGGTCTAGGGGGAAAGGCAAGTACAATAAATGCCTTAGGTGATTGTTCAGGCCTGGTGCCTCCAGCAGGCCCAAACACGCTGGGCCTATTCGTGTGGTTGAAATGAAATGCTTCAGCAGCTTCCTGGACGAGCAAGATCTTGAATTCTATGTTCATCCAAATCACGTGAATTCCCTTCTCCAGTGTTTTTTTGGTGGCTGGTGTGCTTCTCCCTGAGCTCCCAGTGGGCTTTTTTTCCCTCATCCACCCAGCCCCGGCTGCTGCTGCTGGAATGAATTTCCTGGTGCCGACAGCGTGAGTAAGGAATTAATTCCTGTGACTAAATGAGGGCCCTTGCTGCACAGCCAGGCCTAATTGGTTTTGTCAGGAGTAAATCTTTAATGGTTTCACTGGCCTCTCCCGTGCCCAGGTCACAACTGGATCCATCCAGAGCAGGATTCTCCCATTTGCCCAAGCAGCGAAATGGCTCCGGGGTGAACTTACTGTGGCCTTTCAGGGTCTAAAGGGCCTTCAGAAAGCCTGGGGTGAGGGGTTTCGAGAAGTCAGGACAAGGGGAAATGGCCCCAGACTGAAAGGGGAGGTTTAGGCAGGATATGAGGAAGAAATTCTTGGCTGTGAGGGTGGTGAAGCACAGGGAAGTTGTGGCTCAGTGTCAGGCTTGGAGCAACCCGGCCTAGTGGAAGGTGTTGGAACAAAATGATCTTGAAGGTCCCTTCCCACCCAAACCATTCTGTGATTTTATGATTAAAAAGAAGACCTAAAAATCATCAGTTTCATATTTCAGTTAGCATTTGTTAGGTTGATACCCAGTAGCTGGTGTTTTTCATCTGTGTGCTGCTTGAATAAGAGCCCTCAGGAGAAATAAGTCCCATGTGCATTAATGATCTTCCCACTGCTGTTAATTTTCAGTAATTTCAGTATTTTCCATGCAAAAAAATATTCTTTGTGTGTGCTTATTCCTTTAAACTAAAAAAACCAGCTCTTTTCTGCTTCTAAGCAGACTGCATTTAGATTTTGTTTTGTGATAACTCCATCATTCATTATTTTAGTAGTTCTCAATTCAATTTTTGCTGTGACCACAGATGGAGAATGCTTCTTTAAAGCTTCCACTTATGTCATTGCAGGGAGGGAATGCACAGTGAACCAGAGAATTCTTCTTCCACTGCTGAGGGTTTTGGGTTTGTTTGTGTAAGACTGGAAATGGATTAGGAGGTCAGGAAAAGCTCATGTAAAAGTGTTTGCTGGTTTTGATATTTAATAGCCTAAATACAAACATTTGCACTCAGCTCTGGAAGTCTGAAGTACAAAATTGGAGCAGCAGCCCTGGTAAACCAAATTCTGGAGTCCAAATATTTATTCCAGTAGTTTAAATTTGTTTGCAAGTGCCAATAAGTCTGTTGCACTTGTCAAGCTTTGCGTGCAATAAAGCTGATGTGATATTTAGTGTTTTATCTGTTCCATAATTCCTGTTAATCACTGTCAGGTTTAAGTAGCTCAGAGCTGTGCCGGGGGGTTGAAAGATTGTGCAGACAGAGAAGTTCTCAGATCAGTTCCTATCTCAACAAAAGTCAATGAATGTTCAGAGGTGGTGGCTTTATGCCAAGAACAGGCAAATATGGGAGGCAGAAGTCTTGTAATAATTTGGGCTCATGAGAAGAGAAAACAGCTTCAAAACATAGTTCCAATATAAATGGTTATTTGAATTTTTTGAAGTTGAAATGAAACCTGCAATAAAAAAAAGGTTAAGCTAATCAATCCTAAACTTTAGAGCGCAAATTTTTCCTAATCATATGTTGGAGAGGGCAGCAGTGAGCACTTTCTTCTGTTTGGTAATAAGATATTTTTATGGTAATTACACTTAAGGTTATTTTTTCTCCTGGACAGGTTTGCATAATCTGTTTGGAAGAGGCTGATTAAGCAGACAGCATTAGCCTTGGACTGGGGAAACTTCATTCTTTCCTTTCTTTCTCCCCCTGTTTTCAGAGTGCTTAAAATGGAATTTAATGCAAATGCATCTGAAATAGATTTGCAATGTGTGCAAAATACTGATTTTATGATAGGTACGAAATCATGTGTCACCAGCTCTAAGAAAATGTTTATGTGCTATCGATATGTCAAGTTATTTCAGAAGTCAAAAATAAGGATTGCACAAGCTCAGGGTTTTCTCCTATATAAACTTAAATAAAAGCAGTTAAATAAACATAATTTCAAACTTTTTTTTTAGTAATTGCTCCAGAATTGTAATTTATAGTATAACTTTTTCCTCATGAAACCGTATTTCAATGAGTTGGTTTTGTGTCTACCAGAATCACTAATGCTAAGCTGAAGCAAGACAATAAAATTTCAGATGTAGGAGCCTGAAGTGGAGCAGGGAGGGAAATCCAAACCCAGACAATTTATATTAGTTAATAACTTGCAGTATTGTTTGTTTGTTTGTTTATCTTAAACAGAACCCTTTTAAAATAAAAGTTATTACAGGACTTTTCTTATAACCTCTGTGAAATGTCCAACCATTAATTTAATTCCATTAAATATGGAATGCATTGGAGAAAATACTTTAAGGTGCTCAGAATAAATGACTTCATAAAGGGAGGAAAAACCTCTCATGTGGATACAAGAAACTCAGGAAAGCACAAGAAAAAACATGTTAAAGTGTATTTTTTCCCTTTTGTTCTTTATGTCTGATCATTCTTCAAAGGCTCAGTACCAAGAAGAAATACAGAATAAAATCTGACACTCAGATTTCTTCTCTATTTCTTCCTCCCCCTCCAGCTTGTGATCGTGTGTGTGGTCACAAGCATGGAATATATTGGTGCCTCTGAGGGCATGGCTGAGCCTGAGGCTGCAGAGGACACGAGCGACACACAGGAATTAACAAATCATGGATGGGCTGTTGTGCCCATCAATTATAAATCTTCGACACAGGAAAAGCAGTTTTGCTTTTCTCGCTTTCAAATCTGTGAATTTGGACTTTCACAGATATTTAGCTCAGCTCACTAACGTTGTCCGGATTCCTACTCTCAGTTTTGATGGATTTTTTCACATGCCACGGGTTTGCTTTAATCATAAATATTTTATTATGTTTTTGTCATGTTTTTAGAGCAATGAACCATCCCACTGCACTTCCTCTGGTGTGTTCTCATGCATTTTCTTGTTGTCTCCCTCTGCTAAGTATAAAACACTGGGAATGCTGCTCATTCTGTCGGGAATATCTTGCAAAGGCCTGTGGTGTTCTGGCCTGCTGTGGTTCACTGCGTGCAGCTCAGGAGGGGTATTTGTAAGGAGTTTAAAAAGGATTTAACAAGAATTTGGTGCAAATAATGATGGAAAGTCATGGAGAACTGAGCATCTCACTCCCTTGGGGTGCTGAAAATGTTTCAGAAAATCCGTGTGCCAACTCTTTGCTGTTTGCAGAGAAAAGCTTCGAAACGGAGAGAGTCTCATCCGGAAATTCCTTGAGGATGGAGCTGTGCAGAATTCCCACTGGAAGTGGCGTGGTTGAAGTGAATTTGAGGAGTTTGGAGGGTCTGGACACCTGGTTCTGCCCAGCACTGGGGGTCCTGGTCCGACACTGGGATCTTCTGTTGAAGTCAGAGCTCACACAAACATACAGAGCTGAGGGAACCAACCCCTCCCACGTGCCAGACCTGTGTCCAATATTTGTAGAGAACATTATTTACCAATTATTTTTCTTATTTTTGGCTTAAGAGTGATGCAGACATATTTTAAGGCACCAGAGTAGCTGCGTGTTCAAGAGCCACAGGGGTACAAAACCAGTGCCTGAGCACAGGGCAGGGGCTGCTTTGGTTTTGCTTTTCCTCAATGCAGGTCTGTATTAAAATGTGTATTTATTTGATGTTTTTTTTTTTTTTAAAAGGCACTTAGGGTAATATTATCCTTCAAATACTATGTACTTGGTAGGTGTTTAGTGGTAAGTTGGTGGCTCTTAAATGGTACTGAATATCTATATATATACAGTTTATATTCACACACTGTTTATAAGTAGTATTTTATAGATACTGTGTGCTATATGTACATATAATTTTCTGTCCATATACAGTGCTTTATATACACATGCTGTGCTTTATATATATATCTATTACACACACATATATACACACTTTTTAATGTATGTACACACAGTGTTTAATATTAATATTAATAGTTAGAGTTGTCATGGTTATTTATAGTTATAGTTGTAGTTATATTTATATTCATGTACTGTTTAGAAGCTTTATACTCACTACATGCTTTAGACTTATCATAACATTCACATTTCTAATAATGTGTAGTGCCTAATTTTCCCCTTATTTCTTTACCCAGGTATTAGGATGGCCAAAAACTGATTCCCCCAGCTCTAACATGTTTGCATAACTCTTATCCTGCTGGGTTTTTTTTTCTCCCTGGAGCAGCTTGGCCAACCTGGCTGCATTTCTTCCGCTCCGTATTCTCTTTGCAGGAAGAGGAGTCAAGTGAGGATTTCTTGGTGGTTGCGTGAGGGATTACAGAGCTGCATCACATGTGTTCCTCCTAAGTCTCCTTTATCTGTCTGCCCCTAATCTGATTTTAAGTCTGGGCTGGTAGGAAAGGGTGAGGGTGTAGCTTTGGGCCTGGGTTTGGCATCAGTGGGAGCGGGCAGGGCTCCCACCTTGCTGTGAGACAGCGGCCAGTTAAACCTGCGTGTCTCTATTTTAAACAATTCCATCTCCTTTGTTCCATCCTTGAGAATCCCTCCTTGCTTTTTCGGGGTGTAAATCCCCCAATCTGACTCGAACTTTAGCCTCCTTGGTTTAGTTTGAATTTGCATCATCTGTGAATAGAGATCAGAGAATCCCAGAATGGGTTGGGTTGGAAAGGACCTTAAAGCTCATCCGGTGCCACCCCTGCCATGGGCAGGGACACCTTCCACTGTCCCAGCTTGCTCCAAGCCCCGTCCAACCTGGCCTTGGACACTGCCAGGGATCCAGGGGCAGCCACAGCTTCTCTGGGCACCCTGTCATTCACCACACTGATATTTTTTTGGGGTTTCTAGACTATTTTCCATAGTGCTGTTAAGTTCCTACTCCAGGTTACTCTGGGTTTAGATTGCATCATTTAAAAAAAAAAATTGTTTATTCTATTTCATCCTATTTTACTCCTTTTTTATTCCATTTTCTTGTGGAAAATCAGAGGGAGAAGGGTGTTCCTGAAGACCTGGCCTAAGTTTAGTTCAGAGTAGGAACCTACTGCAAGATTTGGTTCAGCATCACAATAAACCCCACTGGAGGTAAAGACACAGCAGGAAGTTAAAACACAGATGCTCTCTGGATTTGGCCAACTGCAACTTCTCTCTTCTTTTTTTATTACCATTTAAAAAAATCCTCATTTAATGGCTTAATAATTCATGTTAATGTTTAGTTTATGTCGCAGAAGATAAGAGGCATGAATGGGAATAAGCTCCAGCCAAGTAAAAATTCTACTAAATAGTTTTGTTCTTTTTTATTAAAAAAGCAGAGTTTAAAATTTCTTTTTAAATACAGTAAAACTTAGATATTTTCCACTGAAGTGTATTTGTTGCTTTGGTTTAGTCTGTCAGCAGCTTGTCCTCTATCTTCTAATACTTGCAGAATTTTCAGTTCACGTTCACCAAAACCCAGAACTTCTTTCAAGGGCACTATAAATGTTTTAACAGGTAGATTTTATATTTTGAGTGGTCTGTGGTGGGATGGTGTTGCCATCAGTGGCTCCAAGAAATAAGTTAAATTGTTGTGTGCTGTGAGTTCTGTGTTCATTTGCAAGCAGCTTTTGTTAAAGAAAAAAAGAAAAGGAAAAAAAAAAGGTCAATAATTTGTTTTCCTCTGATTTCTGGAAGATGAAGATGAGTGGCTTGATAAAATGGTGTTGACAAGTTCAGCTGTTAACAATATTATCTTTAAATAATATTTTAATTTTTTTTTTTTTTTAATATCTGTCTGTAGAAAATGATCCTAGTAAAGCTACATATCCTGCAGGGCAACTTCTGGGAAAAAAAGGTAAAATCCTTATTCCCGTGGCCACAGTCTCAGCTGACATCAATCAGACAGGGCGGTGTGTGATGGTTCGGACTGGGTTTCCATCTCAGCGCTGGTGTTGGGGTGGGGTTCACATTAAGGCGATGGGTTTGGATCCAGGGCTGCTCAGGTAGGCGGGGGACACCGTGTCCAGCTCCATGAAGGCGGAGTACAGAGTGGTGAGCTGCAGGTCGGGCACATTCCCGTGCGGAGTTCCAGTCGGGATGGGCACGCTGCTGCCGTTCTCCAGCTGGCAGTGGGAGGGGAAGCACTGGGAAGACATGGGGGATGATGAAATGAGGACAAGGGGATCCACGGCGAGGCTGTCGTCTTTCAGCTCCTCCCAAAGATTCCCTACAACAAAAAACCCCGCACTGATTAGCAAATCGATTCAGCTTTCTTTATATTTGCTTTTTAAATCGTTGTGCTGCAGGAGATGTTGGCTGTTAAACAATTGTGTGCAGGTGATCCTAATCTCTTGGGGTTGAGGAAGGGAAGAGGTTGTTTAGATGGTTATTATTTGTCTGTCTCCATAAATTTAAATCTGGGAGAAAACAGCGTTAATTTAAGAAAATTCTTTCACTTGATAATTCTATTAGAAATGTATAGTTATGAAGAATATAAGAAGACACCTCAGAAAATACAATCGTTCGGGGTGTAGATCCTATTAATGCCTTGGGAAGGGGGAAAGAGCATCCTTTTGAGCAGAGATGTGGAAGGGGTTGGAATCAATATTGATCAAGAAAAATGTCAAAATGTTAATTCAATCAAATTTATTTCTCTTGGTGCCTTTCACACGACAATTCTCATGCAAGAATGGCACTAAATAGCTGTGCTTGAGTAGCTTTCAGTCGAAAATAGGTCTGAATTTAAAGAATACATCCTAAATACTGTACTGCAGTACTTAATATCAGCAACTGTAGCTAAGGGGGGAGCAGGAATGTTTCTTAAACTCTGGATACTAATCTGTAGCTTCCTCGGGAAACCTTTGAAAGATTTAAACACAAAATTGCACGGTGTTTATATATGAGGTAACCCAAGAAGGTGGGGTTTGTAACAGCGGCGTGGAGATGTAAAATAGGGATGGAAATGGATCTTGTGGAGGGTGGGATGGGATGGGAAGTGGGACGGGATGTAACAAGCCTGACTCTCCGAGATAAAAACACCTTAAACACCCACCTTGGAGGTCAAAATCAGTGAGGGACGGATTCAGAGCATCGATGTCATTGCTGAGGTCTCCCTCCTGCAGCAGCGTGTCCTGCACCGTCCTGGCCGGGGAATGCTCGGGCAGCATCTTCATCCCGCAGCTCGGGGGGCTCTGCGCCGGCACTGGGGAATCCTGAGGGATGCTGGGCTGAGTCCGGAGCTGGCTTTGAGCCTCCCCAGCAGGGAACAGGCTCTGAGGGCCCGGCGTGTGCTGCATCAGCGCGGTGGAGATCTGGGGGAAGCCCTGGGGGGATGCGTAGCAGCCGGGCTGCTGCCCCCCCAGCAAAGTGGGCATGGGGCTCTTGGCAAGCAGCGCTCCCGAGGCGTGGATGCTGTGTAATCCCTGCGGGATCCCGGAGGAGAGCGAGGGCTCGCACAAGGAATGGGATTGGGCTGCCATCTGCCTGGAGAGAGAGGCACCTGCAGCGCCCGTCGGGCTGCAGGACAGGAGGGAAGATCGCAGCTTCTCGCTCTTGTCGCCTATCAGGGTGTCAAGTTCTTCTGGAAAACAAGGGGAAAGTCCATGACTGACTTAGCCCTGGACAGCTTGCAGCAGGGATTTTGGTGTTGTTCAGGAAATGGCAAACAGAAGTGCCGGTTCGTGTTTCTAAAGAACTCCAAAGCCTGAAATGTTTTCTCTAAGTTATCGTTGCCAAGTGGGTATGTAATAAATTCCATTTTTGGGTTTAAAGATTGGATACTTAGCAGTTAATCTCAAATTTTATTCGATATTCCTTATTTCAGCATTGTTTTTATCACAGAATGGTTTGGATTGGAAGGGATGTTGAAGATCATCTCATTCCACCCCCCTGCCATGGACAGGGATGCCTCCCACTAGACCTGGTTGCTCCAATCCCCATCCAACCAGGCCTTTTATCTTAAAGTTTAGTGAGATGTCAAGAGAAAATATTTTCTTGGTGAAGCTTCTTTGTGCTTCTCTGGAAACCTCTACAAAACTTTATTTCTTCTTTTTAATATTTTTTCTTGTTTTGCCAACTAGGAAAAATCCTTAAATGCTTTCCTAAATCATGTTTAAATTCTCTTACAGATCTTGGTGAAAAGAAAAGTTCTGGGGAGAGCTGTCTGAGAGCTAAAACACCGACAAACGACTGACCTGGCTTTGCCATACTCTTCCTTACAGCAACTGGGTCTTTCCTCTTCCATTTCTGAAGCTCCTCCTGCATCTTGTCAATCTTGGCTGGATTCAGAGCCCACAAACAGCCTTTCCGAGAAGAATTCCCTGACTTGTTCTCAACTTTCTCAAAGCACTTGTTCAGAGATAAGTTGTGGCGCACGGAATTCTTCCAGCCATCTGGAGCTGTCTGGAGAAACAAATCCAGTGTAAGAACAGAACTCCAAGCTAAAAAAACCACTCAAAAATGTATGTATATATATATATAACTCTGTTTTGACTGGTGAGGTTACAAGAAATGCTGTTGAAGTTTGTGCCTTCTGCAATGAGAAACTTGTACGTTAGAGGGAAGCCACAAAAATGTTACAGTCGTTGTGTGGGAAGAGAGGGATCAGATAAAATAGTAACTGATCTTCTAAGCAGAAAGGTTGTCAGAGACCTGCTGGATCTTTAGGAGCGAATTTGCACATCACAAGAATTAAGTGTGTAAAAATCTATGTTCTAGAACTAACAAGAAATCTGTCAGAATCTATTTTGGAACACCTGGAAATATTCCCAACACTTCCTTAAAGCACTACGTGCTGCCTGGGCTCAAATTCAGTGTCCAGGCAGACTTCAAAAGAATTTATCATGCTCCTGTAGGTGTAACTTTGTGCACTGGCCAATTACATAACCAAATGGTTTAATCACAAGCCCTCCAGATGAGATACAGGTTTCCACAGTTGATCACTCATCTCCATGCTTTGCATTTATTTTTAACTCAGCAGGAGCAGCTGGAAGGTTCTTTAAAGGGGATCATTAAAATGATTCTTTTCTTGTTTGCAAAAAAATTCCTCATCTTTGCTTTTCAATTCCTCATAAGAATTGAAAGAAATGAAACGTGGGTGAAGTTGTCCGTGGCTATCGATCCGTATTCATGGATGCAAATATTTGTCATCATAGCTGTTTATAGCAAGCAGAGAATTATGGAACAGAGAGCACAAGAAATAAATGTGGGTTTCCACAGTCTTTTAAAAAATGTTGAAAATTAGAATTTCCCTCTTATGTTCATTAAGTTTTTTCTCCATTCTTACTCTTTATTAATGGAGTCCTTCTCTCGTAGAAAACCGGATTTTTGATAGTTTGAGAATTCCTTTAATTGTTGCCTAGTCCATCAGACTTCCTCTAAGACCATCTTTTATAAAGGGATCTGACTCCGTTTTGGCTTTCACATGACAGACTGTGAATTTTGAACATGCTTTGATGATATTTTTTTATCAGGATTTAACTTTTTGTACATGCTTTTATAAGGAACGTCAAACCTGCTCTTCTGTAGCTTGTAAAGAAGTATTGTGTGGGTTTAAAAAGTCTTATTGAAGAGTTGAGGGTCAAACTGGACACTCATTTTCTTCATTAAAAAAATAAATAGGCGTGGAATTAAATATATATTATTTACAAAAAGAGAAGCTATTTTCCCTTCATAGCAGCACAGTTTCTACCATTTTGGCCCACCTGATGTCAGCATTTCACTATTCTGTCTCATGGGTGAGACAACATAAATTGTACTGAGAAGAGAAGAGAAGAGAAGAGAAGAGAAGAGACAAACCCCAAACCTTTAATACCTTTTCTGCCACAGGGTCATACTAAACATGACAAATCAATTTTTCTCCCTTGCAGATAATATTCAAATTATTTCCTGGCAGTTCCAAAAGTGAATAAATCTGTTACTCCCAGGTAAGTTGTGTATTTAGCTACTGAACAAGCTGACCTGGAAGAATATTCCTGTTTCTTGCCCTGCACACAGGCTCCACACACCTCTGTGTGTACCTAGACAGGATAATTGGTGTTTCTGCTCAGCTGGGAGTGGCACAGGCTTCTCAGAGGTTTCAGAACGTGTAGGGGTGTAAATTAGGAGATGGTTTTAGAAACTGTACGAGCAGAAAAACACAGGGATTGATTTTGGAGGCTGCTGCCAGGAGCCGAGCAGGTTCTTGCATTAAACTTGGGATTGCTGAGCTGTGAGGATTTGTTTGCCCAGGCAGGGCTTGAAGGAACAGTCAGTGTGTCAGGTGGAAAAACACCAGTTTTTTAAGCAGATGTGATTTTTAAAGAGCAAACTTTGGCTGCTGCAGTGGCTCTTGGGTAGCTGGAATCTCCTTGCTATGGCTGATTTTGGCCACGGCTGCACCCAGCACGGTGGGGGTGAAAGTGCAGAATCATAAAATCAGCTGGGGAATCCCAGAATCACTGAGGTGGGAAAAGCCCTCTGAGGTCACCGAGTCCAACCATTAACCCAACGCTGCCAAGGCCACCACCAGTCCACGTCCCCAGGTGCCACATCTACAACGCTTCCATCAGACCACAGACCTTTCTGCCCTCTCGGACCGCTGGCAATAACTCCAATTAAAAAGATTAAAGCTTTTTGTTAGACTCACTAATCACTACAAAGGAAAAAAAAAAAAAAAAGGACAAGCATGACGAGCCGAAAATATTATTGTCCAACCCCACTGATCCTGACCAGCTCTTGAAGTTGAAAGAGTTCAGTGATCTTGCAAAACCCTCTCCCTTTAAATCTAGGTTTCAAGAGAAGGGAGAGGTACATCAAAGACTAATTCAACTTTAGCTGCGTAGATTTTTTTTTTTTTTTTTGGGAGAACGTAGGAGTTGGATTGCTCTGTTTCAACTAGAAATGAGATTGTTGCATCATAGAAACTAAATTTGCTGTGGCAGCGAATCCCAGTTAATTTGACTCAGCTTGTATCATCCCATGTCTCCCAGCCAGGCTCTGTGCACACTTGCACTCTTTTTCTCTCCAACCTAAATTGCTTCCCCTCTCTCTGTCGTGTCCTGCTTTTCAGTGAGTGCTGGTAGCAGCAGCAAGATGCTCTTTGCTGATCTTTATGCGATTTTATTTTGCTGAAGACTCTCCAAAAGCAGGGAAGATGGAGCATATTAATTTTTGCCATATATTGGCAATTCTCTGGGCTGCTGTAAAGACCAGAGGCAGGCAGGGATTGATGCCTGTAAGTGTAATATCTGATTGCTCATTGTCCCCTGGTTATTTTAAGGATGTTACAGTCAAATATATGTAATTTATAAGTAAAATAGTGAATATTTGGGTAGTGCCCCTTGCACTGTGCTTTTCCTGCAGCAGTAACTTCATTCTCATCAGTTTTTAAACGAATTTAAAAAAAAAGAGATGAGGTTCTGAAAAACCAGGAAGGACCAGGATGGTCCTGGCAGAGCCACAGTCCTGAGTCCAAGGGATTCTACCCGTGCTGGCAGCAGCAGCACTTGGTTTAAAGCTGCTGATTAATTTTATGATCAATTGTGTTTTAAGACAACAGAGAATTAATTTCAGTTTGGTCCAATGAATAAACATGCACGTGCCTGTAAAAACTGTTAATAATGTTCCCACCTCTCTGCTTGAAACTCTTGCTGTTTTCCTGTGGGTTCCACTGGGATTTCTGATGGTAGGTTTCTTTGTTTTTCTCTCCCTTCCCTTGCTTGTGATAAATGATGGAGTAGTGAGTGATTCCTTTGGGAGGAAATCTGGGTGTACAGGAGTGTGATGGATCCTGACAGTTCTTCCTCTGTGATAATGTGGATTTTTCCCTGATTACTGACATATTTAATCTCACTACTTTTTTGTCTGTGCTCTATTTATCCCCAGTGTCCAAAACCACCGCAAAATTGTATTGGAACATTTATTTTTAGTTATTCTCTGTGTTCTTTTTATATTATAAATGTTTGAACTGCCTTGCTGTGGCTGTTTTAAATTTGCTTTAGTTGCTGCAGGGCTATTTACAATAGGAAACAGGACAGACTCACTGGCTTTATTTTCATTTTGGGGCCTTGCTCACAGCTGAGGTCACCCACTGCGGACTTCAGTGAGGTGGTTTTGAAGAATCAGCAGAAATAAAGCTCTGAGTGGAGCAGCACTTGATGATTCCATTACAGCTCTTTCAAAAATCTTAACTAATCCTCCTGCTCTTGGATCCCTGTGCTGACTGAGCATTTTCCACCGGCGTTCCAAGTGTGAGGAACCATTCCCTCACAGCAGGGATCCAAATTTCAGCAGTGCTGCTGCAAACCATCCACCCTTTCCCTCCCCAGCTCACTGTGCAATTATGAACTTAGTGCCATTATCACACATTATGCTTTTCTTTGTACAGGGCATGCACGGGATGCTGTTGCCCAAGATGAATATCCCAGCTCCAGGATGGAGTGAGATAACCTGGAATCCTCTGCTTCCACACCAGTCTGGAGGTGCTGCAAGCTACAAGACCAGTTCTGCCTGTATTTGAGGTCTGAGAGGAAGCAGTGAATGTGGTTTTAAAGTTATTCGCCCTTTTTAAGAGCTGCTGGTGAGGAAGGGTCACTGTTATACACCCAGGCTCACAGCTGGAACAGTTCCTAATATCTTTTGGAGTTAAATATCACCACATTTCACATTTCTGCCCAGGTGCAAAATGCTGGGTAGTTTGTGATCATGAGAGTATATAGTGTGTAATTGATTTGGTATTCATCTCCTAAGAAATGATCCCTTCTCATAGCTGGAATCCCACCCCTTGTTCCCTCTGCTGACAGGTAAGCTTAGAGGGAGATTCCCCTCCCCATCCCTGTGGAACTCACCTTAAAGTAAGGGAAGTGTTCCGTCATGAAATTGTAAATTTCACTGACTGGCAAACTCCCTGTCTTGCTGTTTTTGAGAGCCATGAAGATCAGGATGCTTTAGGGAGAGAAAGAAAAGCGTTTTAGCCTCTTTTGCCTGCCTCCTCACAACCAAAAATAGATCATTTTTCACAGTGTGTGTAATTACTCCTGCTTTCACTGTCGTAGCACAATTACAAAGATGATTTTGTTTCCACTCAGTTGTTTACAACAACCTCCTTGCACTGCTTAGCTCCTCCAGGTAATTCTCAGAGCTCGTACAGAACGTCCAACCTGTGTTTAAAATAAAGCAATACAGAAAGCAGAATCGAGACCTTCAAATCCTGCTGGTGTGTAGTTACTGACGGTTTTATTTGAATGCTTAAACTGATGCAGCCCACAAAGAGAATCAAACTGACAGTGACAGAGGGATAATTAAAATTTAATTATCTGATCTACTCTGGGGGCTAAACCCATATGACTGCATAGCTGATATGTTTTCTAGGCACTTCCTCGCTCCAGTAACTGGGGAAAAAATCAGATTTAATGCAGGTGCTGGAGTAGACAACTGAGTGGGATCAGTCTCGTGCTGATGAAATTCGCAACACCTAAAATTTTGCTTTAGAGAAACGTCTCGCTTTTTTTTTTTTTGGGATTGATCAAGACTGTTCCCCTGCTTCACAACACTTAATTTCTCTGTGCCTTGGCCGGCCCCAGAGTCTGGAACTTTTTGTGATCCGTAGGGACAGGACAGAACACCCTGGGAACAAGACAAATAGGAGCGAACGTGTTGTTGCAAACGATGCTGGAAACAGGCCAGGGGTAAACAGGGCATTTCCTGTAAGGTGAGGGCTTGGAAAAATATTGTATTACCTGTAGGAGTAGATGGGTTTGGGAAACAGAGGCTGCTGGGATTCTTGGCTGCTCTGAGGAGCAATCCTTTGGTAGGGGTAGTGCGAGGAAGCGATGTAAGTCACGGGGTAGCTGCCTCCTGAGGGGTACTGCGGGCACAGGAGAGATGTTATTTGCTTTAGCAACAAGCTCCCAAAAATATTCCCTAACAACAGCATTAAAAACAGCATATTTTTGAGGATGCTGTATGGAAAAAATTATTTCCTTTATTGCCTGCTATGTGAAAATCATGAGGAACTCTGTGCTATTAATTGTCCCCAGATAATTCTTAATTTTATAGACCTAAATCTTATCTCCCTTCAGCCATCTCTTTTGAAGTGTTTCAGCCTGCCTGGCCTCCCCTGTACATGCACACAAATAATGAATGAGGTAATTTTATTGCCATTAAAAGAAACAAACCACCAGAATAAAACACTTCAATGTTCACCTTAGAAAAACCAGCCGAGTAAGTAAAGCTGCTGAAAATGTAGGAAGAACCAGAGAAGTTTTGCCTGAGCCTATTTGCTATTTTTTTTTGGTTGCTTTTTCTTTAGGTGGAGAGGGTACAGAAAGGCAGAAACTGAAAGCATATAAAATCTGCTCCTGAGGGAATAGCATCCCAAAATCCCTGTTAAAATCGCTGCCACCGTGCAAGGCAGGGAGAAAACCAACAAACAACGACAAGAACTTCAGTGGATGCATCAGAATGCGTTTAAGATGAATGTATTATTATGGAATAAGTCAGTGATGTCATTCCAGGGGTCAGGAGAGCAGCATGTGAGACATTTTTGAGGTGGTTTCACGTTGCCTGGCTCGTGCTGAAGCTGTTGGGCTGCTCCCTGTCTGTTCCCTCAGAGTCAATTCCAAGGAAAGGCTTCTCCAAGGAGCCACCACCTCCAGTGACATTTCCACCCCATTTTACTATCAGAAAGCTAAACAGAATAGCCAGGACCCCTAAAATCAGTCCATATTTATGCCTCCTTGCCTTTCCCCAGGGACCAGCAGCAGAAGCTCCCTGAGAAATGCTGCCCTATCTCTTCAGGAGATCTCTAAGCCTGTCCAGCTCCCAAGACACACTAAAGAGATGGGATCACCAGGATAAAAAGCCAGGTGAGAGACTGGAGATAATCCCCACAGACAGCCTGGGTTGCACCAGAGTTTCTGTAGATTCGCTCTCAATTTTTTAACACAGCACCTGGTCTTTTTCTTTACTGAAAATTCCATGTTTTTCTTCCCCAAATTACAGTTTGAACCTGCTGGAAAGAGGCTTTCAAGAGCAAAGGAGCATTACCCAGCTCAGGTAAGATAACATCAGCTGGCTTTCTGGGAGCTCTGTACGAGAGGAATTTCTGCCTCGTCCACATGAATCTTTCCTGATTCCAGGGGTGAGGCATGGCCAAAATTAGAAGTCCTGTCACATGCTATTAAAAAATCTACCTGGATGCCTTCCCTGGTACTCAAAGGTTGCTGAGGCCTGTTCTGGTGTTTTACTGCTCAGCTCCAGCAGTCCTGTGCCCTGAGGTTTGTGTGGTTCCTCCAAAAAATTACGATGTAGCTCTCAAGACTCATTGGGAAAAATCCCTTGGACATCTCCTTGGTTTCTAATTGTAATCCCTTTTATTTTTTGGACCAATAGCTTCAGTTGCTCTTGGTGTCTGTCCCCTTAAAATGGCAAAATATTCACAGTTTATTTATTTATTCTCTACTCTGAATAATTTATCTCAGTTTCTCTGTCATTTCATTCTGGCTGCTGGAGTTTTTCTTGCCTGTTTGCTTTTATCTTTCACTGAACTGCCCGAAATGGAATGTGCAAAACCAGACTGAATAGACTCAGTTGCTTGCATGGTGAAAGAAATGAAATGTACCTAATTAATCATGTCCTGCCTCATTAAGCTAAATATTGGGCCCAATGAGAGTCTCCAGAGCTGCTGTGAACTAATTTTCGTGTGCAGTGTGGTGCCCCCTGCCTTGTGCACTGGGTGCAGATTTTTTCCCCAAGAGTACAAAACCGGGCAATTCCTACAATAATTCTGATTTCTATTGGTTTTGGTGGCTCTTTGAAAGGAAACATCACTGAGATGGGGCTGGTTTTGATGTCATCATGAAAGGCAAGACCTGGGCGTTTTAGGGATTATTCCTGTTTTATTGGTTTCATTAGTCCTTTTTGAGGGAAGGGAGGCTGGGGAATGGGCTGGAATGACAGGCTGGAGCTGGTTTTACAGTCTCACACGGCATGAAAGGTGTTTTATGGTGGGTGGGTGAGTGACTCCAGCCGGTGTCTGCTGCTTCATTCGGGTCAATAATAACTCATTTTTCATCTGAGTCACCATTTCTGTTGTGTCCAGCAAAGGGGAAGGTGAGGCTGTTTTATCATCTGGACAAAATTAATGAAGGGGCTGAATCCCTCTCATCCCTCTAATGAAAACTGGGGCTCAGTTTGAACACCCTCCACTCCAGGCCCCGCTCTCCGGAGCGGAACATCCTTGGAGTGATTTAACTTGCACTGCCCCATTCCAGTTTGAAATGTAAAGCACTAATAATGGGGCTGCTCCGTGCAGAAGAGGTTATTCCACTTCTTCTCAGCTGCACCCCACGTTCTTTTCATTTTCCAGTGTGTGATTACGGCACAGGGACAGCAATTCCACCTCTTTTACCCATGGGTTTTTTGGGTTTTTTGTTTATTCCTGAGCAGCAGAACACGCTGCCAGACTTCTCCTCCAGTAGCATTAAGCACAGGTATTGAAAAGTCTGACAGAAACCTGCTGCACTTAAGAGACTTGTCCCAGTGCCAGCCTGCAGGTGGATGGAGGATTTTCCTCTTGGTGCCTGTTGGATCTTGCCTGGCAGCTCCCAGGAGCTTTAATTCTGAAGGTTTTTGGAGTGTGGTCAGTATAGGAACAGCGCGGGGACCAAATCAGCAGGGACAGGGGAAAGGCGCCTGCTGCAGAATGGATAAAGAAATTAAGAATATTCCATGAATTCACAAGCTGGGTGGTGGGGTTTCTGCTAAAGCAGCACGCAGAAATGGCATTTTTATGGTGAGTGAGACGTACAGAGTTGTGAGATCCTCACAACAGTTTATATTTGCAGCAGAGCTTTTTTTTTGGCACCATTTTGGGACCATTTTCTTCTAAAATAACAATAACGGATTTGTAAGTTAGGTTGGTAGTGCAATATCACGTTTCTTTTTATTCTATTTTAATTTTATTATTACCTTTTATCCCTTCCACTGAGTTTTAGGCCAACAAGAAAACACCACAAGTAAATTAATTATGGCAGTGTTGATAAGAATTTAAAGATTGTTGCCTTTTGCCACATGTCAGGGAAAAACAAGTAAATTCTGGCTGGTGGAATATCAGGGTGATAAGTAAAATAAAAAGCCAGGAGTGGTGAGTGTTTCCATGACTCACGAATTTACAAGCCCAGTGAAATGTCACACAGGAGCCTGGGTTTGGTTTTCTTTGCCCAGTTTTAAATCCCTGCTCTGTCAGTCACGTTTTTTATACTCCGTGAGCCAGTGGAATGAGATGGCGCAGGCAATGCCACAAAATCTGTCATCAGTCCCTGAGATCAAAGGAGACAGAACTCAGGAGTGAGCTTTTATCTTCACATAGTTTTGAGTTTCCTTTAAGTTTCATTGAATTCTGCTCTAATGGTTGGGAGTTTTGGAGTTGTGCTGGTTTCGTACATGGATTTCTCCCTGTAAACCTGAAAAATCCTTGTTGCCTCAATTTCACCTTCAGTTTTTTCCTTCCCTTGTTTGAAATCAGCAAATTTCGATCTTGAACATCTCCCTGAAAATTTTATACCGTGCAGGTAATTGAGCACGAAAGGGGAAAGTTTCAAAGCACTGGACAGCACCACCTTTTACATCTGCAGGGAATCATTTTAAGTGTCAATAACAAAGTCCCATTACAGAAGAACAACCTGAATCTTGCACGTTCTCCTGCATCATCAGCATTGTTGTCAATTATGCTCCAGCTGAATAATCTCTCACTGGGGATGATGTAAGAGGCAAAAGATTTCAAAAGAGATGTGTGTGCCATCAAGCACAAGGAAAGTGAACTTCATTTTGCTGTTCCAGTTTTACCGTAAAATATTTTCCTATGTTTGGTCTGAATTTTAAGTATACAGTCACATGTATTTAGGGTTTTGTTTCCTGAAGTTAAAGCACAGTTAAGTAAGATCCTGAAATGCCAAGAGTTTTGTTAATAATTTATCTGGCTTCAAAGCCAATTTTCTTGAGTGTAAGGGTGAAAATATAATTATGCAGTACCAAGATTCCATTTTTACAAGTTCGGGGTTTTTTTCCTTCTTCTTTTTCTGAATGACCGTTTAAAAATGCATTTAGCTCTGGTTCGTTTAAGATCTCATTCTCATAAACAGAATATAGGTATATAAACATGGCCCTGGAAGCCCACAAATTTAAAGACGTTGTTAAACCCTTTTTAAAAATTATTATTACCATGATTATTGTACCAACTGAGGGCTAAAAATCCAGGGATTTTGGTGCACCTGTGGTACTGACCTGATGGAAAGGGTGCGAGGGGCAATACATCTGCTGCACTTGGGGCTGGTAGCAATACAAACCAGGCTGCCCTTCCAGGGGGGATGTCCTAAGCTTCATGTCTGAATCCTGCTGGAAAAACATTCAAGGAATGAGTTATTAGTGAAAACAGCTTGATTTAAAATGGGATAATTCTGTTTGTCACTGTCTGGATTCGCCTTCATTGTGTTGACTTTTTGGGGCTTAATTGTGTCAGTGAGAGTTAGTGGATGTTGGTTTATGTTCTAATGGTGCAAATCTGGGGATGATCCATCCCTGGAAGTGTCCAAGGCCAGGCTGGATGGGGTTTGGAGCAACCTGGGACAGTGGAAGGTGTCCCTGCCCATGGCAGGGGGTGGGACTGGATAATCTTTAAGGTCCCTTCCAACCCAAACCACTCCGTGATTCCATGAAGACATGAACCAACTCCTGCATTTCCATAACTACAGCTTTAAAAAAGGAAATCCCAGGCCACATTCCATGCAAAGAGCAATCCAGAAAATGTCAGGTTCTGTTTATATTTTTATTTCCCCCCCCCGCACACACAAACCACACACTCCAGCTGTCATTCCTGAGGGTGCACGTGTCTCCCTCTTTTTTCGTTCCCCTTGATTTTATTTTGCAGGCTGGCAGTCTCTCCAGCTCTGGAATTTTGGCCTTAGCTGGAGGGTGAGGTCTGTAACGTACAGGAAAGAGGTGGCAGAGAAAAATCACCCTGGGCTGACTACTGGGTTCAACCAAGATGCAGGGAATGTGTAAAAATGGAAGAATTCAGGGAGAATCTTATTATTCCAAGAATCTAATAGCACTTATCCTTAAAGCATGGTACTAATGACAAGCTCTGATGGTATTTTGCCTAATAAATAAATATAAAATGATATAAATTACATAATAAATATTTTAATCTGTTTTATAGATAATGCATGAAATATATCTAATAAACATAAAAATATTTAGTATTTTTATGGTATATTATTAGGAGCACAAATTAGACTTGGTTTGACATCCACTATTAACAAATATCAGCGTTATTTTAAATTATTGTGTTACGAATAAATATCAGTGACCACCAGATGAAGATTTTCAGAAATCCCGACTTTCCAGCAGCCTGGAAGTGATTCAGGAGTTGGAAGTTGGGTGCTGGCAGAACCAACCGGGAGTAGTTACAAGTGCTTGTAAAGGGCTCCTGCAGTGCTGCCTCTGCATCCTGCACATCCTGCAGCCCAGGGATTTGGGCAGACAATGGGAGTTTGGGAGTTTTTTTTTCCATCAGCTGCTCATAGGTTTTGCACTGAACTCCTCTGACCTAGATGAGTGTTTATCCAGGAAATAAGAGATTTAGATCAATTTCCTCCTTGACCTGGATGGCTTCAATCCCCAGGTATGTTCCCTGACAACATCTCTCCATTCCCTGGTCTTAATCCAATTAAGATTTTTTTTTTTTTAAACTCCTCTTCCATTTGGTAGCCCACGAATTCTCCCTCTCCCAGCCATTTAGAACCAGCTCAGGGCCCTCCTCTGGCAGGTGGAGCTGTTCTTTTTGGCTGCAGTAGGTGATCAAGATGCACTTTACACCTTGGATCGCAGCAGAGATATTGTGGAGATACTGGAGGGTTATTTAATTTGCTTTTCAGGGATCTCTGCTGCCCTAAATAGGCAGTTGCCTCTATCTAGTATTGGAATTAGCCCAGGTAACTTGGCACTGCACATATAAACAGAGCTGATGTTTAATTTTTGGTGGCACTGACGTCTTAAAGTTCCTCTTCTGTTTACATTGAGAAAAATGCAGGTGAGCTGAGGTGTTGTAGAAAATCTGCTCCACGTCCTCGTGCTTGAAAATACTGTTTTGTGAACTTCTGCCTCTTGAGAATACCAGCTGATGACAAATCTTGTCATCAGGGGGGATCAGGGTGTTTAGGATTCACGTACCACGTCTAATGGAAAATCGTTTGTCCTCGTGCATCTTTCTGAGGGATGTTTTCCAGCAGGGAAAGACCATGAAATAGGGAATTTGGACACATAAATACGGGTATATCTAAATATGCTTTTCCTGAGCTTTAGCCTGTAGCTTGACAGGATAACAAATATCAATGTAATCACACTCGGAGATAAGAAAATACATCCAAAAGCACATTTTTGCCATTGAAAACAGGGAAAATAATTCCAAAAAACCACTGACCATGACCTGTGAGCCGTGCTCCTGCCCCGTGGTGCTGTACTGGAGGCTGCTACACCACGGCTGCTCCGCGGAGATGTTCGGGATGTGGGTGGGAAACGCCTCCGGCTCCTCAGGACCCGCGGATCCCGGCAGACCCTCGAAGCCATCGATGCTCCTGTGGTTTTTGAAGGGAGAAGCTTCTGGTGGCAGGGCCTGGTGTGCTTCCTGGAAAACATCCTCGCTGATTTGCCTCTTGTAAGGGTGGAAGGGGTTCCTGCTGCTCTTGAGGAAGCGGTCGTAGCTCCCGGCACTGTTTTCCTCGTAGCTGTACCGCCGGAATTTTTCCGTGCTGAAGGATGCCTTGAATTTGTTCTTGCCACAGGGAATTCCTTGGCTCGCAGGGTATCTCCCGTGGATTTGGTCCTGGGATGGGGAAGCAGGGCTGGGGCTGTGAGAGGATTCCGAGCTCTTCCTTTCTGTCCTGGTGTCTGGCTCATAGGGTTGGCAGCTGTAGCTGGGATTATCCTGGGATGGAATATTGGCATTTATTGATTTGAGGTTGGTATTTAAGGTTAGCGTGAGCAAGTGTTTTATTCTTTTCACTATCTGCATTATTTATTTATAGACATCATTTCTATTTTAATTACATTAGAAATGCATTGTTAACGGTAAGTATGAAATAACCACCTTCGTGCAGAGAAGCCCTAAAAAGACCTAAAGGGTTTTCTGATTGCTTGGTATCCAAAACTGTTCAACTATTCATTAATAAAAGCAAGGCCAGGTTGGATCGGGCTTTGAGCAGCCTGGTCTAGGGGGTGGCATGGAACTGGATGATCTTTAAGGTCCCTTCCAACCCAAACCATTCTGAGATTCCAGGAGAAAACTGGACTGTCCTTGAAAAATGGGGCACCTTGACTCTCTGGTCTGACAGTTTCAGGGAAAAGCTGAGGTATGATCAAGAGATGAAAGATTAAATGACAGGAATGTGATAAGTGCAAGTCATGTCGCCTGCAAGTTTAGTCAAATAAGCTTGATCTCATCCCCTGATGGTGTTCCAGGCTCCAGATTTGTCGGTGGTTACATCACTTCCCTTCATTAAGGTGGCCACACTCATTTGGAGAGACAAGGCAGGCTCTGGGCAGACACTTCAACCTTCCTGTCTCATCTCCTCCCCTCCCTTTTGCGCTTCAGCAAAGAGAAAATACCAGCCACTGAAGTGCTCTTTAATCTGGAGGAGAAAGGCTGAAGCAGGGCTGGTGTCTGGATCCTGGCACTGCAAATATGCATATTTTCCCTGACACCAGGGATGGGTAATTACTGGGATGCCTTTGAGAGGACACACAGTGGTCAGGAGCAGGGTGTTGTGTGCAGGGAGGGGGCAAATGGAACGTCCTGTGTTCCACAAAAAGGCAGACCAGGTTACGGAGTGGTCCCTTCCCTCCTTCCCTCTCCAAATCAGAGTTGGATTTCGAGAAATCCCTCGGGGAATAAAAGGATAAATCAGGATAAATCCAGTGCTTTCTGCAGTGGAACATGGCACAGCTTTTCCAGGCATTTTAAGCCATGGAATGGGAAATTTAGCTGGAGTTTAAGATTAGCTGAGCAGGATAACTCAGCTTTCTACCCTTCAAGAATAAAACTTTCAGTATTTGCTTTGTCACCAGTAGGTTTGGTGAGGTTTAGTACAGCAAGAGCTGAATGTTGATTCTGATCTTTGAAGAAAGAGAACAGGCCTGGGCCAGTTTACTCACACTTTGCTGAACTGGGGATATTGAATCCCCCTGTGCCTTCATGAGGTCCTGCTGGTCCCTTTCCAGAGTGTCCGAAGGAGAAAATTTAATATTGGACTGGTCCTGGAGTAGCGAAACCATCACCAAATCCACGTCAGACAGAAACCCTGTTAAGGCAAAATCAAATTACAATGAGCACTTCTTAAAACTGAAACTGTGGAACAAACTCCCTGCTGGGTGTTGGTGTCTGGACAGGCTGGGATGTGCAGCTGGACCCATCCTGAGGAATTCCTGATAGAGTGGAATTTTAGGTCTGAAGGGAATGTTCTGTAGATGCAATTCCAACGGAGATGGGATACAGGGTTTCTATGGATCCACTGCACATCTCTTATAAAAATAAGTAATTTCTGTAGGATCATAAATGAGTGGAAATGTATTGTTTTGGGGTTATGCAAGTTTGGCAATGTCACTTTACTGAGAGATTGTGATATAAATGCGCCCCAGTTTTTTTCAGAGGGACAATATCAAAAAAAAGGATATTATCCTGTCATTACTTGGGCTGATGGTTACAACACACTTACATTTTCACTTTTGTTTTTTAGTAGTCCCCAACCCTTCAGCCTTTCTGTTCTCTTTTGCATGACTTAAAGGTATCTGAGATATGGAAATCACTTCATCATTCCATCCCTGTTCTTGTTAGTTGGATCTCCTCTCAAGTTCCCAATCTTTGATCTTTGGATATGGGACACATATCTGATGGTGCTCTTTGGATTAAAAGGAATAAATTTAATCTTCTGGTGTTTTATTTTCTACCATGACTTTTCTTTCCTTGTTCACTGTGACCTCACAGTAAAACAAAAGCAGGACGTGCATCCTTTCATGTCATGCACCAAGTTCGTAGCTACATAAAGGTGTTTGTGCTCATAATTTAGATTTCAGGTGAACAAATCAGGGGTAAAAAAAAGCCACTCGAATTCAAGGGTAATCTGCCAGGTCTTTGCCACGTGCTGAAATAGCTGTTAGGTAAATATCTTAGGGGTTTGTTAGGTTTGCTTAACAAAGATGTATCGCCTAAAAATGTGGAGACCTTTTTTTGCCTTTATAGTTCAAAGAGAAATCTGTATTTCTGATGAGTAAAACTGCACTGCCCGGGGGGATAGAGCACAACAGGCCTTGGAAATCAAGCAGGAGACCTGCAGTAGTACATTAGGAAAAAAAATGATGTGAGATAAAGTTCAGAAATGTCTCAGGCACAGGCTCCTCTCCCAGTGGCTTCACTGGAGGCTGATGAGGGGAGGGATTCCTCATCTTGAAAGAAGCAGGTGGGAAAACCGACAGCTAGGAAATAGATGTGAGTGTCTATTTGTGATCTGTGAGTGCTCCACACTGCCTGCCCTCCCAGTGCTGCTCTCCCACTTATCTTCAGGTCATACAAAGCTGGCTCTGACCTCTCTTTTATACTGCAACTTTTCAGCCCAGCTGCCTCATTTGAGGTGTGGAGCATTAGAATTTTATTAAAAGCTTTTGCACAGGTACAGTTCTTGCCTGGTGGCTTCTGCACTGCGAGAGAATTTTGACAAATCCTTTCTGAAAGCAAAGTGAATTTATCAGGGTTGTTTGGACAGTCACTACAAAAGGTCCTGGAAAACCAAATTATTCTTGTCCCTCCCCCTCTGAGACCTTTGCCAGGTTCTGCTGATGAATTGCATTTTGGTAGGAAAGGAGGAGTCTCAGCGACATTTCAGACTATAAAAACTTCCCTCTCTGTAGGGAAGGTGTTTCCTCTGTTACTATTAAATGAGAAGCAGCCATAGGGAAAGGATTTTTCTTTTTTTACAGTTAAATGAGAAGCAGCCTTAAAAAATGTTGGGCTGATAATCTGTATTCAGCGGTGGTTATTTAATGCCTTTGTCAAGAATCCATTTTGGAGGATCTCCCATAGGGAGAAAAATCCCAAGGCTACAATCACAGTGCTGCTTTCAGTTTCCACACTGGCACCAGCAGCTCAGTAAGAATTGCAGCTCCAGGTTATCCTCATCCTGGAACTGGCACTCTGCGGATGTGTCTTGCTGGGAGAGAAAAACCTCTGGCCATGTATTTCTGATTTTCATTTTTCTCTTGGGACTCCAAGCTTCTCACTCCAAAAGCCATTTGCAACTTCACTCTCGCTGTTGTGTCTCCCAGCAGGCGGCAAATGTAGATCAGTTTAAACTGCCAAATCAACAGACTGAAAAATCTTTGCTGTCACTGTTCATTGAATCTTTTTTTTAATGTCCCTTAGACACACTTGGTATTATTTTGTAGAAAGAACAAAACCCCCCCCCAAAACCCCGAACAACAACGAGCTCCAAAGCACTTTGCATTGTTAATATAGATTTTAGCAGAGAGAAATCACATCACTCACTAACAAATCTTCTTTAGGAGCAGAAATTACAGCCAGGGGAGGTTGCCAATAACCAGGATTACAATAAATCATTTACAACAAACTGTTCCTGGGAGACAGAGATTAAGGAAGTTGTGGGTTGCCTGGATGTAGGATGTGCTAAAGCAAACAATGATGCTTTGATTTGGAAAGAGGTATCTGATTATCCCAGATGTAGCTGGAACCATTTCATGTCTTTTTGGCTGCTGTAAATGTTGCGTGACCGTGCGAGGCTCCTGTGGTAAGATAACTACCTCAGAAATAAGAAAATAGTGAGAAACTGTAACCCCAGCTGGGTGTTGGGGTAAGCGAGGCAGCAGCAGCTGATCTATTAGCTCTGCATGACTGAATCCCGTGGCAGGAATCCACGGCTTGAACAATCCTTGGGTTTGTGTCTCCTCCGCCTCTCGGAGCGACCTGAGCTCGCTGGATGTTGCTGTGAGTGCCCTCTCCAGCCCCTGGGGCTGAGATTGGTTTTCACAAGAGGAAGGTGTGTTTGGATGTTCCCCAGGTCCTAATCCATCCTCCCTGCCTGCCTTAGGCAGCTCCCTGAGCTTGGTCTGACATCAGCTTGTGCGACCTGCTCACATCTCTGCCCGAAACACCAAATCATCATTTCCCTCTCCACATCGCACTGATGTTTCCCAAATAACTACGTGGAATTTTTTTTCCCCTCAAGTCTTTGTGAGAAAGGAGCCACAAGGTTTCAGGATTCCATTTTTCCTTTCACAGTTGAAGATCCATCCTCTGCCAGTCAATGATGCCGTGTGCCAAGCATTGCAGAAGTGCCCAGAATGTTGTGGCTAACGCTTGTCACGGAGACAGGAACATTTCTACACGTAATTAATGATGGAAAAAGTTCAGAAGAGGAATGTATTAATAAGAATCAAGGTTTTTAAAAGGCCTTTAATGAATTCAAGACTTTTCTAAGGTTATTCCTGCCAGGCTGACACTGGAGGTTGTGCTGGCTCATCAAAGCTGTCACTGCCTTGTTGATCCCTGACATTCTTGTCACTGAGGCTTGCCCTGTTTTTAGGAGACATTTTCAGGAGCAGGATTGGAACCTGCACAGCCCAGCACTAAACTCTGGTTTGGCCACATGAATCCCTCATTGCTTCCTTGCTCCTCTTCACAGGATGTATTGGACCTTGATTACAGGATACTTGAATAACTTCACCGAGCTTCCAAGGACTGTAATTTCTTTTCTTCTGAATTTAAATCTGCCACTGAGTTTGTTTAATTTAACCGTGCTATTTTTGCTCTCTTATTCAAGGGTTCTGAGCTCAATTCTCTCACAGTTAGCCGTGATTGCTGCCCACGTTTCATTACCTCTGGAAATATCTTTTGCATAATTAGAGAAAAAGAAGATTAATGCGACAATCTCAAGGATGAGCGAAGAAAATTTGCAACCATGAGACCCTTTCTGCATCCAGTGGCACGGGATGTGTTTGCTGCCAGTTTAGTAGTAAAGTACTGAATTCCTGTGAGAGAAGGATGCCATTTTTAATGAGATCACTCCTGAATTATCAGGCTTTGTTCATTAAGGGCCACCTGTAGGCAAGGCTGAATCACTGGGGACTAATTGCCACCACGTCCAGGTGTGCTGTCCAGCAGGAGTGGTTGGGAACTCTGGAACATCCAGGTGCTTCCTGGATGAGAAGGTGGGGAGAGAGTTTGCAGCAGGTTTTTAATCTGCTCTAGGAACACATTTATAAAAAACTACAACTCTCTGAATAAATAAACCCTCAAAAGGCTTTTGTCCCAAACCTATTTTATGGGAAAGAAACATTTTTAGAGGCAGAACCAGGATGGTTTTTTTTCATTGCAGCAAATAAACAGGTGGTGTTTCACTGTGGTGTTTGGTCCAGGTTCCCATCCTTCCATCAGCATTTTAGTTTTTCTTCTTTACTTATATTTTATCCTGCATCTTTCTGACCCCAACAGTGAGGACAGAGGGCAATGTCTGTCCCTGCAGAGAACTTAGTGAATTATTACATTTTTCTTATTTTTCCCACTTTTTTGGGGGGATGAAATATTGTCATTTCTCACTCTGAAGCAATCCCAGACCTTCGATTATAGCTGTAGCCCTTTCCTGAAGGATTTCCAGTTCTGCTGACACCTTTCTGGGATGGAAAGGCCAAAACCACCTGTGGTGTTTAAGATGTAGCCACGCCATGGTGGTTGCTCTCCGAGCACACAGAAATTCCCCCAAAACAGAGGAAAGCAGATTATAGGGCTTCTTCTCAGCTTTGTTGCAGGTCCTATTTGTTCTGGGAATGGATGTTACCTCTAGTTCTAAAGAGTTAATTTATGCAGAAGTAGAAAGCCTGACAAAAATTCACAGAGCGTGGCTGGAATAACACTGCAAGGACTTCCCTATTTCTTGTGGACTGGGCAGTCTCACAACCTGGGAGGTTCTTAATAGAGAAAAGTCCCTCACAGGTGCTGAACTTGCATAATTAGCTGAGCAAAGAGGGAACTCAGCACTAAACACAAACCAAGCATGGAAAAATTTAGCTGAGAAGGTGAATGAGTTTGTCAGGTGCACTTGGTTTTCCCCCTCACCTTTTCCCTCCTCATCCTAAGCACTGAAACACCTTTCCAACTCCACCAATTAACCTCCAAAATAGATGTCAGCTCTCCCTCTCAGCCCTGCAACTCTGCCAGTGTTTTCAAACCCAATCCTTTGCATACCCTGTCCTGTTTTCTGCATGAATGGTTCTGCTGCTTCCTGAAGGAGGGGGTATGAAATTTCATGGCTTTATTGTAGACATCTAAGCATGAAGTCAGACACGGTTCCAAGGGTTGGGAGCAGTTGATACGATACAGAAACGGTGTGATTCTGTCATGAATAACCAGCTGGGCTGGCAGGAAAAACCAGCACAGGAGATAACGGCAGCAAAATCTGTAACTGAATTATCTGGGCTGAATTCAGAGTTTGACTCTGGGGAGTGGCAATGAGGAGATGCCACAAATACAGCAAAGCTATCAACACAACCGTGCGTCTTATAAAAGTAATTCCTAGGAAGAAGGAAGGGTAGAAACAGCTACAGGCAATAAATTGGGTGGTAGAGAAGGAGATGCCTCCTTTGGCTCAGAAATTCACGAACTGCAGGTTGCTGAAAGCTGGGAGAATGCAGCAGGCAATGAGCACTTTGTCCTTCTCCAGGCATCCCTCACCTGTGCTCCACTCTTTGCCTTTTTTACAGCCCCGTTTCACACCATCATTTGTGAGCTTCAGTGTCCCTTTCTCCTATAATTAAGTGTGCTGTCTCCCACGTATTCCTTTATCCGTCCTCTTTCCTTCCCTCTCCCTGCAATGACAGTCTGTGTCATTTTACTTTCTTCTATCACGTTATAAAAGCTTTTAATACATTCTAAAGTATCCCTTTCCCTTCTGTGGCTATTCTGGCTCCTAGTATCCAAAGCAGTTTATGGGCTGTCCACAATATTTTCTATATCCACAATATCTTCTATATCCACAATATTTTGTGTAAGGTTATTTTTTTTAGACTCCACCATTACATCCGAATGGAAAGGCAAATACCAGCTGGTTTCAAAAGCAGATGCTAAGAGTGGGCACTGCTTAACGTCTCCAAAAGTGTGAGAAGCACGGAATGATGTAATAAAAAATGTGGGTCAGGGATTGGCAGCTCCTCCAGACCCAAAATACAACAAGTTGTGGCCCCTCGCTGCTTGTGTGTAATAAAAGGTGATTAAGAAGCAGCTGTTCCCATGAATTACCCATCGATAGCTCAAGGGCTCTGTGTGTGCCACCATGCACCCCATTAATCCTCTCTGGGGCACATCATGTAGGGGGGGGACGTGGGGGACACTCAGGGCAGGACTTTTGGGAGCCTCCTGATTTGTTTTACGTTCCTTTTTCTCCCCAGGTGAGTCATGCTCGTCTCCCTGTGACTTGAGAGTTCATCTTGGGATCTCATGCCATCTTTCTGTCTTTATGAGAAGGTGTGGATGATGATCCACCCTAATGGTTTCTGTTGCTGGCTGTGGCAGCATGTTTTATGACGGGCGTGGTACATTCCCATTTTCTCTGTTGTGCATGTACAGCCCCACCCGTGGCCACTCCCACCCTCCCACTGGGAATCGCCCACAGTAAGCTCTGTAATTACCTTTATTTGATCTGAGGAATGGATTTGGGAATCTTATTTGCACAGTCGTAAGCTGAGCATGTTAAAAAAACAAAACAAAACAGAAAAAAAAGCCGCCAACCCCTTTGAATGGCTGATTCACCGAGCAGGGATGTGTGAAGTGCAGAAACATCAGAGACACCAAAAACCAAGTTTGGGGGACGTTTAACTTAAGTTTTTGGGGTTTTTTTAGTTTTTCTTTGGAAATGTCAGGCTACAATACGTGTAAACACGTAGAATTTCACCTGTTTTGAATTGTCAATGACAGCAGGCAAAGCTGCCCTGAGTTACAGCTTTGATTGGAACAGATGCTGTTGGTTTTACATGGAGTTAAACTGAATCAACTCAAACTACAGCTTGGACACGTTTTATGAGTTTACTCTGGGCTCTACAGTGTAGTTTACACAAGCCTCTAAGCCTCTCAGTGGAGAAAAAACAATTTATGCAGCCAATAATGCAGCACCGGTTCAAGCATTTGTTTTTGGGGGGAAACCTTCGAAAAGGAAGAAAAAAAAATCCACCCAAACCCCAAGACTAAAGCTCCTGCTCTGACTTCACAAGATCAAAGGCCTTTCAGCATCCACCTAACAAGCAGTAGCTAATCCAGCTACTCACAGGAACACAGCTGATGTGGAGTGATGTGATCTGCTGACACCTCCTCCTAGGCATGCATGAGAAATGGTGCATATAAAGCAGGAAAGATGGAGGAACAGCTCATGGAGAATGCCATTTATTCCTCACCTTCCAGTCCTGGCAAGAGCCCTTCTGCCCACAAAGCCAAAGTGCTGCTTTTTCCCAGTGGTCTGGGAAAGGTTTGCTGGGGAAACTGGGCTGAGAGAGAGCTTTTGACAAGATGCTTCCTCACCAGGTTTTAAAGGAACCAAATATCCACCGAAATCCTGGATACAGACAGAAAACCTCATTGCATGGATGAATATTTGGTTGAAAGAGGAAACGGAAGGTAAACGTGCTGGGGTGAGCTCTGGGGCTCTGCTGAGATTTTGTGGGGCTTAAAGTATTCCCAAACAACCTGGAAGAAGAGGTGCAAAGCTCCACGGCAAAATTTGCAGGTGATGGTATTGTTCTGAGTAGTTATGACGAAGATGAGGTGGGAGGAACAGCAAAATGAGGCTCAGTGCTGGGGTATTAACCTTGCAGGTTAAAGAGGAGTGAAAAAGCATTGCCAGCCAAAACAGGGCTGCAGTTCTGCACCGGCTCTGGTACGAGAGGTCTGTTTTAAACACATAAACCCACAGGATAATTGGCATTTCAGTGCCATGAATTCTCTGCCGTGTGAAAAGTGACATAATTCCAGAAGTTACAGCTACCTGCCTGCAGGAGCAAACACCGCTTAGGGAAAAGGGAGAGAGGGAAGAAAATTGTGGGTGAAAAAATAAGAAGGCAAATGCCTGATTATCCCAACACTCTTACCTCCCTTCCCCCCACAAATTACAAAGTCATTCCCACCCCAGCAGCAAGTCGAGAACTCATTTTTGTAATTTAAAGCGTTGTCTTTGGAATTCCAGGAAAAGCACGAGACAGACAGGCTGAGGAATAAATGAGGGGCAGTTTGGAGATGAAAGAAACTTCTGGGAAAACAAGGCCTGACATTGTTTTGCAAAAGGAGTAACATGGAAATATGTTAATCCTTTAGGGAGGAATAACTGCTGGGGAGAAGATGAGATACAAGAGACTTGAAATTAGGAAGAAGTGGGGAGGGGGAAGGAAAGGCAAATCTTTCATTGTGGACAAAACTAAGGTTGTGCCACAAAGGCATGAAACTGCCCAGGAAGGATTTTGTAAGCACTGGAAAACTTAATGTTTGCTGTGAATGTAAGTAAAAAGGAAATTCCCAGGGCAAGATCTGAAAATGAGGGAAAATATGAAATAGGCAGAGCTAAACCCATCTGGTTTTACAGTTATGAGATGCAAGACCAGCACCAGAGTCTCTAAAACCTGTAAGTTGTGGCCAAATCATCCCTTCACCCAGTTACCCTTCTCCCCTTCAGTGCCAAATGTCCAAGGCTGGTTCTTCCCCTTTTCCCTGCCCACTTCCCAAGCACTCACACCTCTGCTACACCCACCTGCTTTCCCAAAGCCTAATTTATTCCTGGAGCCTATTTCTGTCTCACAAACCCTGCGTCCTCGCTGTGAACAGCAAAAGTACCAAGAACAGTGGTTTGGTATTTAATTTAATTTAATTCTTCATCTATTTTTACTCTTTTGGGGAAATTCTTCGAGCTTTGTGAAAGCTGTTTCTCCTAAAAGAAAAGCGAAACAAAGCTGAGTTTCTTTCCCCAGTTCTCTTCACTCATGAGTGTTTGGAAGCAGATTGTTCAAGGCATTGTGATTTAAATGTTTGATGCAAAACTTTTGCACCATTTGTTTATCTAGGATGGATTTTTTTCAGCCTTCTGAAACATGAAGGGCTTTTACATTAATTTTAATTTTTCCTCAGCAAAACCACAGAGGGAAAAATGCCCCAATTTGTGATGGGCAGACCCTTCTTCAAGAGATACATGAATCTCTGCTGGGCTTCAAGCCTGAAAGTATTTAATCAGGAGTAGCTAAGAAATGGAGGCCACGATAAAAGCCTTTTCCACGCTTAAATATCTCAACTTTTTAAAGAATATCTGAAGCAACAACCTCCTTCAGGAGCTCTGTTGGTGTTCAAAACAGCATCCCTGCTTTCCTCTGCTCCTGAACGAACTCCAAATTCAATCTTTTTTGTGTGTCCCTGTACTGAGCAAATCCCTTCAGGCTGAGCGTGGCCCCTGTATTGATAACTGAGACAACAATTGTGCTTTTGCTTCTTTTCTCTCCCAAATTATGGTCCATTGGAATATCTTTTGGCAAAGTATGAATAATAATAATAATAAAAAACCCTAGATTAAATAAACTAGGAAAAGCAAAGTTCACACTTTATAAGGAGGAGTTCAGTTCTGTGTTTTTATGATCACCTCTCACTTGGAAGAAGGCAAAAAAAAGTAGGGATTTCTTTCACCACAAAACCTGCGGCGATAACACCCATGAGAGAAAGGACAGGAATTTCGCAGAACCAGCAAACGTCCCCAAACCGTGTGTGCAAAAACAGTTGTGCAATAAACAGTCTGAATAAACAGTCCCTGTTTGGTTGAGGAGACATCATTGAATTGTGGGCCAGACCTTGAAGCTGTTACAAAATTCTTAATAGAGATGAAAATTAGAAGCAAGGAAAAGGTTGAAATTAATTAAGAATTATACAAGTCCTGCATTTTCCTGTATCATTGTGCAGTTTATGAAGCCCAAGAGATTCCTTCTGGGAATGTCACTCCCCCTCTAAACAGGGATTTTGTCCATTCCCTCCTTAGTGTGAAAAATCAACTCCTTTTTTGTAATAGAATCTGAAATTTTTGGGAGCAGCTGGCTCTAAAGAGGTTGAAACTGCGCTCATTTCTTCTCTTAAAATATGAAATCTCAGTGATACATAAAACATAATTAACTGATCTAAGGGCATTACCACATTAAAGGCCAAGACATAAAACTGAGCCTATTACAAAAGCTGTTCTGTTTTCTTATACATAAAAAATAATGCAAATTAAACTTTTTATAGGTGTTTGTTTTCAACACACAAAGCACAACTGATAAAGAATATTCATTAAGGGACTAGAAATACAGTTTTATATTATTGCTGACGAGGTCCTCTGACAAGCAATTTCAGGGGAAGGAAAGAGAATTGATATTTTAATTTATATTTAGATTGTATAAACCCTCACAAATCTGTATCAAGTTTGATAATGGCAACAGCTCAACATTTTGCCTCCCCTCACAGATCTCTGTGGGTAAGCAACTTTTCACTTGGTCCTGTGTTTTTGTTTTCTTGGATTTTCTAAACAACTATAGGGCTAAATTGATAATCTTATGGTGTTTTGGGCTTTATGGAGAGGGGTGCAAAACCAGAGCAAAGAGTTATGGATTCAGCAGGAGAAAAAAATGTCAACATGGGAAAATAGAAACCTGAACAAAGAGACTTTGTAGATGTTTATTCAAGAATTAATGTCTTGCTTTTGTTTTAAACTTCTGCATTCACAAATTTGCACCCTCTGATTTCATTTTTTTTCACGTTAAACCTGGAATTTTTGCTTCTTTTTTTTTAAATTTTGAAAAACTTAAAAATCTTCTTACTTGTGGCAGTTTATCAGTTACGAAGTGTGGAATGTGTTTTATAGCCAAGGAGATTTGTGCTTGGGGTGGGTTTTATCTGAGTTTTTTGTAGAGGATTTTCTATGCGAGGAGTTTTTGTCAGCTTTAGCTGCTCTTTGCTGGTGAAGAGGCATAAATCTCTACTTGGAAGCAACCTCATAGTCTGCTTTTCACAGCTTTTGTTTCCAATTCACACCGAGACCTACAGAGCAGAAATATCACTGGAGAAATTCAGAGCCACAGGAAAGTGGAGGTTGGGAGGGATTTCTGGAGATGATCTGGTCCAGCTCGCCCTGCTCAGTGCCAGCTCAGCTGGGTTAAACTGGAGACAAGAGCAGGAAAACAGTTAAAAAATAGAAAGCACGTGCCTGGTTCCTTCTTCTGTCAGGGAAATCCAGGCCCTGTGTCTGTTCCAAACCCCGTGCTTGATGTTTGGGCATTAACATCTCTAATGAGCCCAGCATCAAACTCGCTCAGCCAGGGTAAAGGAATTCTTATGGGTTCTCTCATTTGGTTTTCTTAGAGCCTTCCTTCCCCTCTCTCTCTCTCCAAATTAAATAATGCCACTTGTCACTTTTCTTATTGTGATCCCTGGGGTATCTCATGGTTTTTTGGGGGGGAACTCGGTGCTGCTGGAATAGGGAGCGTGCAAGAATTGCAATTTTTATCAAGAATGTAGATGTTTGCATTGGTAGTTAAGAAACAAAGGTAAAAGCTTGACTCTTGCAGGGTTCTTGTAAAACCATGGGCAAGTATCATAGATGCATCACGTGCTTATTTTTCAGAACTCCACAATGGTAAATTTGATTATCCATATCGTTAAATTCCTGGAGTTCCCTCCTGACACTTCCTACCTTCACTTTCCATGTTTACAGATTCCACATTTTCATTCTCTCTTAAATTCTGCTTTGCCATCCTTTTTCAATTGTTTTTTCACCTTAAGAGTGTCTTTATTTGTGGGAAAATATTCTATTCCTGCATACCTGATCTTCTAATATTTTTGTCGAATATATTTTTAAGAATGTTTTTTTTCTGTGGAGGCTTTCAGCAACAAGGATCATCATCAACTTAAGCCAAATTTTGCAGCCTCCTTCGCAGTCCTGTTGAACCTTTCTGCACTTTGGTGCATGGATAAATCTGACTGATTTTGCCTACTGAAAACAGTTTCCTGCTGTATTTTGGTAGAGTCAGAGAGGAAAAAGAGCAGGTGACTGAATTTTGCTGGGTTTTAGCTGTTAGGTTTGTCTGCTGAACAATGAGCTGCAGGGCACTCTCAGCTCTGTGAGGATGGGCAGAAATCTAGGAAGTTTTACTTTTTTTTAGGAAGAATTCTAGAGTGTTTTAACCATTTAATTTTTTTTTTTTTTTGAGGCAAAGAGCTTTTCCAGACAGGTGTTTTATGCTGTGTGCTGAAGTGATATACACCCATGGACAGTGAATTTAAATAGATTTAAACAAGTGGTATTATTGCTCAACGCCTCACAAGACTGTGTGCAGACTACCCAAAAAAACCCCAAAATTACTTTGCATGAGTGGCTAGTCTTGGAAAAGTTGATCCTGGTTTTTAATTTTTCAGTGCTTTGAAACGTTCTTACAAAAGTTGTTGGACAATAGGATTTGCTGCACGTTCCCAAAACAGAACCCAGGTGTCACAAAGCTGACCCCAAACCCACAGGGTAGAGCAGGTGCTCTCTAGACACTCTGCATTTCAAAGAGGAATTAAAAAAAAAAAA
>VZTI01004187.1:469249-480458 GCA_013397865.1 Struthidea cinerea
ATCTATTCCTGGGTGGAAAAGTAGGGCAAACATTAATTACTGACCTTAAAGCACAGTGGAAAACTAACGGGGCATTGCCAAGTCAGAGGATGAGAAATTCTGGAATATTAATGATGTTTGCCTGTGATCTCATCCGTGGAAGAATACCTGTGTTCTCACCTCCCAGAGGACAGGGCTGAGGCTTTTTGAGGTCTCCAGGTTCAGTGGCCCCAATTAATTTCATTCTGGCGAATTTTAGAGAATCAGCTGAAATTACTGCAGAGCTGCAGGTCTGAGAATTGGCTGGGTATGAGTGGATTTACAAGACTGAAAGGAGGTAAATCACTCCCTGTCCTCAAACTGGAAAGTGTGAGGGAATGATAGGTGGCAGATTTAACTTTAACTCCCAGAAAAGGACAAAATTTAAACCTCACTGAACTAAGGAGGGGGGGAAAAAAAGGCAAAAATAGAAGGTATTATGAATTTGCCAAGGAGGAATCCAGATAATCCAGCTGGATATCAGTGAGGCTGCTCTGCTGTTGCCTGTGATGTTCTCACAAGCAAGTTAAGAAAATGTATTTGAGATAAAACTCCAGCAGAAAGGAGGTGAGGCTGGGTGGAACAGAGCATTAGGAGTGGTTAGAGACTGGCTGCTGTCAGAATGAAAAGGTATTTGGAGTGGATTTCTTCAAGAGCTTGCCACTACTTGGTATTTTCACTAATGACTTGAGTGATAGGCTGGAGAGGGGCTCTAATCAAATTTGGGGACAACTGGAAATGGGAGGCTTTGCCTATGTGCGTGGAGGGCAGGATTAATATTCAAAAGCAGCCAGGAAAAACAGTCTGAAGAAAGCAAAATGCAGTTCAATAACAACTGAGCTCAGCATCCAGGCAGGAACAACAAACCCTGCAGACAGTGGGTGAGGAGAAGGCAGCAATTCTGCATGGAAAGATCTTGGGGTTTTAAAGGGTTGCAGGCTGAGCCTAAATCAGCCACATCTAGGCAGACAGGCTGGCAGGGACGAGGTGCTGGCAGAAATGTGCTCTGTGAGACCTGGGGAGGGAAATCCTCTTGGTCAAGTGTCAGCTGAAGGTCTGGGATTTTGGTCAGCGCGTTTTGAAACGCTGCACCCCGGGTTGAAATCCACAGGAGAGGAGGGAGAACGGGCAGAGCCCTGGAAATTCTGGTTTACGAGGAAAGACTTAGAGAATTAAGGTTGTTTAGTCTGGAAGATAATTTACACTGCAGGACATTCCAGCTCTTTTTTCCCCCCCCTCTCTTCCTTGCTCTCCTTACCAGCAGCTCGGGAGGACAGTGCCTCGCTGTTTAATTATTCCAGCTGGGAAAATAGTAAATTATTTCCTTCTATGAATTACTTGCATTCCTGGGAGAACAGGTTCCTGTCTAATATTTCTGGCATCCTACCATTTGCCCACAGAGGGGAATGTTGCAGGGACCTGTCCTGGCAGGTCTGTTGAACCAGCAGTTAAGAGTTTGCAGGGCAGGGATACCTACCCATTCCAGGAGTAAAGTACGGGATAGGTGTGGAAGTTGTAAGCTGGATGAGCTCCTTTGAGAGGCTCTAACAAACTGGTGAGGCAGCAGTACAGAGGGAAACAAATTGGGTTAAAATGACAGCATGTTCAGCTTCATTACATGACTCTGATGGAACCTCACCCCTCCTATGCTTCATTCATCTCTGAGCCCTTCACCAGCAGCAAGATAATAATGCTCTGCATTGCAGTAGCCCTGTCTCATCCAAACACCTTAAAGTGATTTTACATATATTTATCGAGCCTCAAAAGGCACTGCTGAGATTTGGAAAGGCCGCACAGGAATCACTTTGCTAACCACACATCAAGCAGCTCCCTCCAGTACTCAGCAACACCCAGCAGGGCCCAGAGAACGCAGGTTTCATTGGAAAACGTGGGGAATTTAGGTAAAAGACATATAATGAGTATATGTGTTATTGTTTTGTTGACAGAATGCAAAAAGAGGAACCAAACCTGATAGCTCTAAGCCCTTGCATCCTGAATAAAATAAAGAATAATGTGTTCTGTCACAGTTGTTTGGAGCAACCTGGTCTAGTGGAGGGGGTCCCTGCCCGTGGAACAAGGTGGGCTTTAAGGTCCCTTCCAATCCAAACAATCCTGTGGTTTTATGGCTCTGTGTGGGCCCTTTTAATTGCTGTTTGAAGGCAGAATAGTGGCATACAGTCCCCTGGGGAAGTGGGACTGTTTTTTTGCAAAAAGGATTTTTTTTTTTCCCCAAAATATCCAGCAAACACAGAGGTCTCTGTCACAGCCAGGTCTCAGCTCTCTTGGCACGATGGAAACAACCACTGCTGGTATCTCATATGTGACCAGGAGACTCGGGTGCACAAAACGGGTGAAAAAAACCCCAAAATGGGCAATGTTGTGTACAGGACTTAACTGATTTTAAATAAAACAGCAAAAAAAGCCAGGACGTTTGTCTGTGGGGTGAGGAGACAGCTGGGGAAGTAGCAGAGGATGCGCTAATGAGGGCTCGGCTTGGATTTATGTCTGAAACATGGCAAAAGAGTTAATTATTGCCCTAATCTTATTAGAAGTGGCAAAGCGTGTTTGATCAATAGGACAGGCCAGGACTTTGCTTTTGGTTTATAAGCAGTGCCCTGTGGCTGGCAGCACATCGGGGCATCGATCCCACCGTGGCTCAGGAGGGAGAGCAGCACCCCGCAGCTCTGATCCTGACCCACAGATCCATGGAATTGTTCGGGTCGGGAAGGGCCTTGAAGCTGAAACCTCTCACCAGAGCAGGTTGTGGCGATTTACTCCGGGTGCCTCAGCCTCCCTCAGCCTCGCAGAGCTCTGACAGCTCCCGCCCTGCTCTCAAACGTTGCCGACACGAGGAATTCCTTGGGAAGACGCGGCCCGGGCCGTGCTCAGGGAGGCAGGAGAGGAGGATGCGATTTGTAGCTCTCTCCTAATCTGCACTATCTCCATAATTAATCTCTTTGTCTTTGGAGCTAATGATTTTTGAGGTGTGTTTGACCCAAATCTCGGAGCTGGAGCTGTCTGAGGAGCCATAAAGGGCAAGGCCACGGCCTTGCAGATCCTCTCTGCTGGGAATCCTCCACGTTCCCTGGGCCTTACGGACACCGACCCCCCAAATATTGCTGTGGCCATGCCACATCCCAAACAACTTTTCCTCACTTTCCAATGGGCACAGGCAGCAGGAGGCAGCCCCAAAGCTTCAGCTGGAGCGTTTTGCATGTGTAATCCTTTGGTTTGTAAGCAGGACAGAGCAGTCCATGTCAAAATCCTTCATTACGCACCTCAGCGCTTTGAGTCCCGGCTTTTAAAAAGGGTGAACACGGGGTGTTTTTAAAATTTTCTGATTTTGTTCGGGTTTATTTGAAATTTTACGCCTTTTAAAATTCATTGAGTGGACTAATGCAGAACTTCTGCCTTCCAACCCGTCTGTGGTCACTTTAGGCTGTAACCAAAGGATCATTTTGGTTCTAACATTAATCAATTATCAATATTTTTTGCTTGGAAATTTCTGTTTCAAATTTTTTTTTTTGGAGGCTGCATCGCTGCCTCCCTGTCCTTGGTCATTTACCGGCACATGAAATCAGGTTATGGGAGTGATTTCATGACTGAAAGCAGTTCTGCGTGACACCGCTTCTTGTGTGAAATATCTGGCATTTTGTGGCCAAAAATATTAGAATATTGTTGTTGTGGTTGATGTTTAGTTTCCAGAAATCCTAAACAATTATGTTTTCTTGCAATTTCTGTTTTACAACACAGATGCTCTGAAAGGACACAGCACGGAAAGGACATTTTCTGATTTTTTAAAAATGTATTTTTCTCATTATCCCCTGTAGCTGAGCTGCAAATTATTGTCCTAAAAAAGGAAAGCCTGTTGTTACCAGGGTTGGATCAGAAGGATTTTGCTCTGTGTAAGTGAGTCTTCCCTCTCTCTCCACTTCCCTCTTTCAGGCCAGTGTTTTGCAGTAAAAGCAAGTGTTCTATGTGTTCCTGGCAGGTTCCTGTGCTGCACCTAGCACTGTGACATTTTACACATATTTCCATTTACTCCCCAGAGTACTGGACTCACTCCTGTCTCCGGCACGTGGTTCCAGTAACATCCAGGAACTCACTGATATCACACCAGAATCTGTGCTCATGCTCAAGCCAGGACTTTCTCACACTCTGCTTTTACATTTGAAGCTCTGATTATTTCATTTGCATTAATCCCACTTCTGCCAGCGCCCGTCTCCCCTCACCAGGATAAGCAACCTGCTTTAATTGTGTGCTTTCTTTGCTGCATGTATCACATCTGGCTGACAGAAAACTTCACAATCCTTGCTCCTTCAGAAATATACTTTATCTATCCAAGAGTTTTTGTTCTTTTGTGCCCATAATTCGTTATTAATAAATACGTTTTCAGCCTACACCTCACCCAGTTCAACATATCCTGTACAGAATTCAAATTAGAAACATATGATCCTGATAAACCAAACTGAAACTTTTATGAAGTCTAATTTCCCAAGATTTCATCTGCTGTCCAGTAAGGCAGGAGGGTCAAGAGTTGAATGACAGATGGTTGTTATTTATAGGTTTAGATAATTATCGTGTCTGTAACACAAGCAGTCCCTTTCTTGCTGGAAATCTAACAGTCTGAAACTAAAAAGTGAAAAGAAAGTGATATAAAGAAACAAGAATTCAGTTTCTACTCGCTCAAATCCAGTCATTCCTGCACTTAACACATCCTGGCTTTTCCCTGGATGTCACTTCAGTCACCTTTCCATACAGGAATAAATCTGAACAAAGTTTTCATCCTTTGCCACAACACACACGAGGCAGAAGCACCAGATTTAAAACAGCAGCAAAAACAAGCTTGGTTTCAAAACACAGAACTTCCCAAGGTTTTGATTCACCACTGGGAAAGTTTGATACAAATCTCTTAAGAATTGGTGAGACATGAGGCTTCCCATATTGTTTCAGAAATACTTTTCTTGGTTTGTTATTTAATTCCTCTGTTTGTTTTTTCTTTCAGGTAATAGTAAACACTTCCAGCTTTCTTTATAATTATGGAGCAGAAGGATTGGATTAAGCTGCACCCAAGACAAGAAAAGCTACTTTTTTCCTTTGGGAAGTCACCTCCAATCTCCCTTTGTCCCAGTAGCAATGGATCCATTAACTTACCTGGTGTTTCCTTGGCTCCTTCTCCTGCTCCTCCGCACTGGTGGCTGATAAATACCTACAGGAGCTGCCGAGGAACGGGATGGAGGTGCTGACCTTCCCCTTCCCTCAGCCTGGAGTTCTTCAAAGTCAGCCTCGGGGACTTCACATTAAATAGAGGAGCCAAGGCAGGAGAGCTCTGCTCCCCCTTCCGTTTGGCTTTCACGGCTGAGTTCTGAAAAGCTGCACGGAGTTGTCAGAGGTTTCCTCTTACCTTTTTACTGAAGCACAACGGCGTGGTGCTGCTCCAGGACAGGATTAGGTCATTCAAACAGCCCTGCAGAGAGAGTGGAGGCTCAGCGGTACAGAGGCTCCAAAGGCTGGAAAGATCTGATCTTACATCAGGTGAGAGAAGGCAGCTGGCTGGGCAAGCCAATAATTATGATATCAGCTCTTGTTCGCCTCAGGCAGTCCTGCATTTAATAAGAATACAAATATGACTAAGCTGCATTTTTTTTTTTTTTTTGCCTTGTTCTCCTGGTAATTCTTCAGAGAAGTTGGGCAGGTATTGAGCTCTAACTGTCTGGAAAGAGAGCGCTCCCTCTCCACCTCTCTGTTTTCCTTTTGATTTAAAATACCCATCTGTTACCGTGTTTTGCAAACCTATTATCCACCTGTGGTTATTAAAAACACTCTTTCCTGGCATGGAGTTTGCCAGAGGATCCCAAAGCCTCCAGCTCCCAGAAATAGGTGCCTTTCTCGCGTTTGTTCAGCCTGAACTCTCAGCATGGAAAGGAGCCGTGGCTCCACGTTGGAACGTCAAAACATCTTGCACTGTTTAAAGCATCAGAGGAACTCTACAAAACCAGTGCACTCAAGGTTTTATTCCTTCCCAAAGCCAGAGTGCCTTAGCAGGGTCATAAAACCAGGGCTAAATCAGAGGAATTAGGTTAGTGTGGGCCTGTGCGTGCACATACATTTATGTGGAAAGGTTTTTTTTGTGTGCGCAGATCCATAGAGAGGAGCAGGAATTGAAATGTGCAGTTGCAAGAGCAACAATTCCTGCTGCCCTTACCCGGCTTTGTGCACACTCTCCAGTCCCCTGATCACACCTACTGTAATAATACTCACCTACCTCATAGGGTGTTGTGGGGATTAATTAATGTTTGTAAAGTGCTTTGAAGATGAAAAGCCCTGAATGAGTGCTAAATATAATTATCGTCATTCCACAAAACAGTAGAAACATCTCTGTGGCCCCCAGGTCATTGTACAGGTACACCCATGTTTATCTCCCACGATTATGGTCAGATACTGAACAAGGTATTGAAACTTTGATAAAAAATACCCTCTCTGCTCTGGAGGACGTATTTAAATTCCTGTTAAGTTCATGCTGTTCGTGAAGGGTTTTTGTGATACCTGTTGGAGAATATTTTACCCTGATTTGTGACACAAAAGCTCTGCCAGGGCGTCCACACGCCACCAAAACAGGTGGAAGAAAATCCATATTTGCACCTGTGATGAATTATTTGCTATCAGAGATTTGCCAGTTTGATTTTATTAAATCTATCAGAGCCTTCTGATACTAGAAACGAAGACTTTGTCAATTTATCTGCTGGATCTTGTAGAGATGTGGGCATGGAGTGTTGGTGGATGTGCTCTTTCCTGTCTGGAAGATCCCAAAGATAGTGCTGGATAATGACTTGGCTTTTCCAAGGACTTTCACGTTTGATGTTCCCCAGAGTTACGTGTCTAAAGCTGGCAGGGAAGGCTCTGAGGTGATTGGGACTACACTCCACATCTTTACTTCTTTATTCCCAAATTCTATACCACCTTTAATTTCCAGTTCTTACCGTGGTGGCTGGGACAGACAAACCTGAGATGGTTTTTGTGTCAGTGACAGCTCAGCACCAAAGCCAGCCCCTGGCCTGAGTGTCCCCCCAGGCTCCTGGGATGCAGCTGCAGGGACATTTCCTGGTCCCTAAGTTTTAACCCCACCTTAGTGGGTGTGTTTAAGGGAGCTGGAGTCACAGGTCGATTGCAGTGCAGAGATAAGAGCCTGAATGAAAGTGAACCACTGACTGGAGAGCGTTATCTCTTCTCTCCCGGGAGAACTGTCAGGAGGAAATCCCTAGAGGAAAGCAGGGTGTCGGAATTCGCTGCAGATTTTCCTGTCCCTCACTAACGTGTGTCACAACCTCGGATCAACACCCACTTCTGTGGATACGGGGAGCACACCCCACCTACCAGCACTGCTTCGTGGGGTCTCTCCTCTTGAGTGGCAAGAGTTTTGTGGCATTTAAAGAGAGAGTTTTGTTTCAAACAGTTTGTTCTTCAGGAGATGAAGCCAAACAACAGGAGAGATCAAGATGTTTGCATCAGAACAACCTTGATTTTGTCAGATCCAGACTATTCTACTGTAATGTGATAACTTTATGTCTCTCCTTGGTCTGGGCTTTCATGGAAAGGCTGAACTGTTGATTTGCTGTACTGGCAGCTATGCTAAACTGTTACATTCTCTTCCCTAATCTGATATTTAACTGGGGGGGGGGAGGGAATTAAAATTGCAGCCATCAAAGTTGCCAAGTAAATATTCAAAATGCGAGTCAGTGGAACCAATTCAGTGGTGTCTGACTGTGCCTTTAGTCTGAAGTAACAATGTCAGGTGGAAATGGTTCCTGTTTACTTCCACCAGGGCTCAGCTGCCCAGTGAAGGTGACCAAAGTGGGAGGATTGTTTGGTACTTTCATGCAGGAAGCACTGGAGAGGGAAGAGAAATGACAGCCTGCCCGACTGACCTGGCACGAGGTCCTTGTGGTGTGTCCAGAGTGAGCAGCTCGAGATCCTGCTTCCCTGTTTGTTTCCCTCATTTAGGGGGAGTCATCCTGCATGACTTGCTTCCTGTAGTGCTGCATTTTGCCATCTTGGGTATATGGAGTTGTTTTTTCCTAGAAGCTGGAAAAATATTATTATCCTTGTTTTCCACAGCTTGATCCTCATCCTAAGAGTTTTCCCTGGACTGGTGCTTTCCAAAGGAACCGGATAAGCTGAGCTCAAACGCCTTGTGTGCAATTCAGAAGGTTTGATCGATTTTAACATTTCATATTCTTCGATTTCCTTGACATGGAAAAGCACTTCTGACCTCATTACAAACCCCTCCTGCTATTTCTAATTGGCAAGAACGGTCTTGTTGATCTGGAAATTTGTCAGCGAGGAGTTCTTCCTATGAACTTCACTTTTTGCCCAGCCAAAGCAGAAATTAATCCCTTTGATTAAATAGTCCTGCTTAATTTAGTAGTGGGATAATTGCTTATTTTTAATACATTGTTTATATTTTATTATGCAGTGATGGCAGCAGTATTTGTTATCATAAATAGCTTTGTAGGCTTACAATTTTTGTGTCCTAACATTTGGATGATAAGCTTACAAAATGACTTAAGACGTAATCTAACCAGCTATTCTGCCACTATTAAATAGGAAAAGTGGCCCAGCATCTCTCCCTTGGGATCACCTGAGGGAAGACACACCTGGGTGTAACTTTAACCGTCTGCTGGGCTGCCTTTAAATAGTAGTCAGGGCTTGCTTTTTATCTTCTGAGATATCCCTAGGGAATACACACCTTGGTTTAACCTACATACACTTCAGTCCATTTCTGTCCCTCACAAGTAATCACAAGTGCATTTATCTGGCAGTTTAATGTGTCTAGAAAAACACATTGGTTAAACTGAGCTTAGCAATGTCCGCGTTCCAAATATTTCACCAAATCAGAGGATGGTTTGGGCTGGAAGGGACCTTAAAGCCCATCTCCTTCCACCCCCTGCTATGAGCAGGGACACTTCCCACTAAACCAGGTTGTTCCGAGCTGGACTCGAACAATTCCAGGGATTTAAGAGAGTATAATTCTCATTCCCTCTTCTTTTGGCAAAAAGTATCTGTCTTTTGCCCTGGTATTGTTACAGAGGAGCTGTGAGTTGGAAGAGCGAAGGATAAAATTCACCAGGGAGATCTGAATTACGGCCTCCAAACCTGGCACGCCCAGAAGATGCTCTTTTGTTGGCATTTGCAGAACTTTCAGCTTGCTAATTGTTCAATCCTAAATTAAAATACAAAGAACCATCATTATACACGAAATATCATTTCCTGGCCAGTGATTTAGTGCTGCCCATAAAGCGCAGCAGCATGGGGAGCAGTGTGGCAGCCACGGCAAGGTGTTATTTTGGTATTTTGGAAATGAGGATGAGCTCAAGACACGGTGTTAGACTTGACTCTGTGCCTTCCTGCTCTAGGTGAAATTCAGGAACGTGTCACGGCCATTGTGCCACCCAGCACTGGGCTTTGGGTGGCCTTTTAGACAAGGCTGCTCTTAGTGTGCAGCTTTCAATGCAGCAGGGAGATAATTAAAGAGAGAGAGAGATTGGGCTAATAATTGGGAGTAATAACCTCTGATTGTCCTCACAGGTTTATTTTGTCTCGTGCTTACGTTTTTGGTCCTTATATATTCAGCATCAGGACCCTGCATTGTTCCAGGGTAGCTGGAGCTGGATCCTTCTCCTGTCCTCAGGGAGGAATTCCCGTTCCTCCTTGGAGCTGCTCACTGTAGAAATAGAAAATTTCAGACCTCAGAATCAGGTTGGAATGCCCTGTAACAGATCCTAAACCTTCTCACTGAACATAATTAGCGAAGAGCTGGCAGCATTCTGTCAACTTTCCCTTTTTTGTTGACACCACTTCAGAAAAAGCCTTTTGTGATTTTTTCCCTTTTTCTGTATTTTTTTTTTTTGTTATGAGGATAACAGAAAGGGAGCAGGCTTTCCTAGCCTGCAGCTGCTGGATAAAGTGGTAGCTTGGCAGGCTGTCTTTGTTTGTTTGGTCTCATGGCTTCTGCATTTTTGGCTGCCAGGCTGTTTCCAACATCACAGAGCTGTGCAGAGTGAGGTTGTCGGGAGAGTTTTGGTGACATGACAAGAAAAGGAGAAATCCTACCTTACATCAGCTTCCAGAGCACGGGAATCTGCTGGATGTCAAAGCCAGGGATGTAGAAGAACGTGGCCAATGTCACCAGACACTGATGGTATCCCAGCAGTGCTGCTGATATTGGAGAGGTCAATCCTCTGCCTCGTCACCTCCAGCTCCTCTATCTGAGCAGGACTTTCTAAAGGTCAGACCACGGCAGATTCAAAGGAGAACACTGCTGCATCCTTGTTTTAAGGCCCTGAGGGACTGCAGGAGTTTCAGGAACATGTGGATCTCCAAGGGAGACCTTTGAACCACATGAGTCTCCCCAGCCCAATCCTGTCACACTCATGACTGAATATGTTGTGCAGGTTTGGCCACTTAGTAGCTCAGGCATGAGCAGGGAAATGATCACTCATCCATGACTTCATCCTGTTGCTTCTAAGGCTTGCTGCCTGCTCTTTTTATTTTCCATTTATTTTAGGCTGAGTGGTGATTTCAGAGGTGTTGAATAACCCACACCTTCCCCCAGTAATGTGCAACTTTTAGTTCTTGGGGTTTTTTTTCTGTTCCTCCTTGCTGATGCTCTGCGATGAACACGCAGCATCGCTTCTGGAGCTGCGGCAGAGCTCAGAAGCAGAATTAGTTTGTGAATAAGGTGTTGCTTGGTGGTTCAGATGAAAATGTTTGCAAGTCACTGCACTTCACAACCCGAGGTGAGACACTGTGCTCTGGCACTTTACAGCAGCTGAGAAGAGTCTTGTTTGAATTGCTGGAGTGTCTCTCCACATCCTCAGCTTGCAGAACCTCCTAAATCCCTTTCAAAAAAATTATTAATTTAGGAATATTGCTGTGGATTTTGCCTCGCTCAACGTATTTTCTGTAGAAGTCAGGGAATCCTTCAGCTAGAGATAAAACCCTAAACCCTCTTGGTACCACAACCTTTAACCAAGTTTCTCTCCAGTTAGTGACATGATTGGTTCTAAACAGGATGATTAATATTTAGCCAGCTAGAAGACAGCTAACAGTGTTTTACTCCTGCCAGAGGCTTAGGCTAGCACATGATTATCTTCTTATAACTGGCTTGGCAGAAACGTGTGTGTGTGTGTTG
>VZTI01004187.1:480511-506034 GCA_013397865.1 Struthidea cinerea
TTAGCCCCTTAACCATGCCTAATAACCAGAACAACTGGTCTGTCTTCTTTCCCTCTTGGAGTGTGTGCTTGGATGTTCCTGACTGCTCCATGAGCAGCCAGTGCCAATACATGCACACCCTTTTAGTGTTTCTCCACTTCCACAGAATCTGAGGGGAGGTTTTTCCCAAGTTTTTCGAAGTATCCGTGGGAGAAATACTGATGCATCAGCAGAACTGGGTTGTGTGGCAGAAAAACTGGTTTAGGAATACAACTCAGATTTAGTTCTCAAATCACAGAACCCCAGGATGGTTTGGGTTGGAAGGGGCCTCAAAGATCATCTCACTTCCAGCCCTACCCAAACTCTAAACCAGGCTGAAATGTGAATTTCTTGCAAGGTCATGAAGAGAACACGGTTATATCTGCAGGTTTTACAGGTAGATCTGACAGGTGTGTCATATCACCCCTCCGAGGTGTTGTCTCAAATCCGACCAGCCATTATTGTATTGATTTTGAAACAGAGAGGAAAACTGGGAAGAGCTGACCTGGGGCACTGAAAAGGACTGACACACTTGGGTTTTCCTAACCAATCACAGTGCAAAAGCAGCCTGGGATGAATTATTTGACCCAGACTAGAGCAGTGCCTGGATTTGGGGAAGTGAGCAGCATGTTCAGTGGGAAGGTTATGGAGTTATAGCCGGCTGCAGTAAGGTTCTGAGCTGACATCCCAGCTGCTGTGTTCAGGACTTCGGAGCCATCAGGTCAATAATCAGAATTCCCAGGTTCTCCCCATCCTGTCCAAACGATTTCCCCATCTTTCTTGGGCCATCCTCCCTTCATCTTCACCTTGCCACCCAACGGTGGAAAACACAAAAACCCTTGTGCTTCCGCAAACAGCCACCGAAATCATCCCAGAGGTATTACCTTAGAAACGAGAAAATGATTCAATGAAAGGAGTGAATCACGTAAATACCCAGAGTGTTGTACCTCAGCAATGTCCCTCCCTTCTGAGTACAAAGCAAAGAACAAAAGCAGGCTGCTGCCTGGCATGGGCCCCTCCTAGATGACTTACTGGGACTGTGAAATCATCAGAAGCCTCAGAAAGAAGTGCTTAGGCAGCGTTTATAACTTGATTTTCTTCTCTTCAGTCCTCTGTGAGCATGGACCCGGTTGCTGCGTTCTCTTGCTTGTAGTCCAGAAGATGGATGAGGAAGGCAAATATTTAATGCTCACAGATTTCTGGATGCCTTTCACATTTTAGAGGCCGCCAGTGGATTTTTAGAGCTAAAACACGTTGCATGGAAGAAGGGGCACAAACATTAGAAGGTCGTGAAAATACGAAACCACATTTTTATTGCTGAGGATGATTTTAAACACGGTCTTCAAAAACAAGCAACGTGAAATCTTGTGGTCTGTTCAAATGGAGAGTTATAATGGGAGGTAAAAATCCTGAGCAGGCCATTAATTCCTATCTGGCAGCCAAGCCAAGATTGCTTCAGCACTTAGAGGAGCTTCAGTGAGAATGAAATATTGATCTCAGATTGCCAGATTTAAAATTAAGTGTATGAGATACAAGAGTCAAAGTAAGCCACTATAGAAGGTACTCAGTGCAAAGGATGTTGTGAAAAGATCCTAATTATTTTATAAAAAATCATTGTACAGAAGATGAAAAGAACTAAGGAGGATAAAAAGGAAGTAATTGCAACCCTGAGGTTTTCATTCCAAATTCAGTTAAAAATGTTTCATCTTAAACAAGTGTCTTGAGTTCATATGATTCTCCACAGGCTCCAGCCCGTAGAGCTCCTTAGGAAGCAACAGGATCAGTTCTCCCTCCTTGTCAACTCTCTGTAAACCCTGAGTTTTTAATGGTTTATTCAGTGAAATGGGAATACTCTGCAGCTACTCCACACTGCTCAAATGTCTTTGTCAGTGGTTTTTTTCCCTTTCTCATTGCCCTCCTCTGTTGTTTTTCTGCACTGTGTGCTTTTCACTCCAGCTCTTGTGACATCAGTGGCGAATGTCTGTGAGGAATCGCCTCGGGCCAGTGTGACTTTCAAAGGATAAGACAATTTGTTCCCTTGCCAATGAACAGTTTATTACATTTCTAATTATTGTTATTAGTCTGGCAGGTGGTGCCATGCATGATATTTTTACAACTGCCGAAGATGCAGGTACTTCTTTCATGATGAAAAAATAACCTGGGTAAGATTTAAAGGAAAACCAGGTGCTCTGCTGCTGTGTGTCTTGGATAATTCTTTGCAGTAATGTGGTGCATTGGTTGTTTTTAAAGCTTAAGCTGAAACATCCTGACTCCTGAAAGATTTTGTTGTGAGAGACCAACTGTAATTATCGTTAGCAGCCTAGGTTAGATACGGAGGTTTCTCTCCCTCCCTCTCAAGTTCTTTCCTCTAATCTTTATTACTCTACTTGTTGTGCAAATTAAAGACTCATCATATTTATAAACTCCGAGTTCACGTTAATCACTGCCTAAGAATCCTAAATGCCCCTTTCCCAATGAAGACCTGGGCTCCTAAACATACAGACTTGACTTTCTCTGCTCCGTGGGTTTGCATGCAGTGACATTAAAGAAATAAAAATGATATAAATACTCTGTGCTAGTGCAATACCATAATATCCCTCTCGAGCAGCCCAGTCCAGTTCCACCCATTGCTACTTGTAGAGAGCAGTTTCTAAAACTCTGAGCGACCTGATCTAGTGAAAGGTGTCCCTGCCCATGGCAGGGTGTTTTGATGAGATGGTTTTTAATGGTTTTAGCCCCAAACTCTCCGTGATTCCATGATAAATCTTGTCATTCATGCCTTTTGCACTGTCCTGGTACTGTGTGGCAAAATACACTGTTCCACATTGATTATCCAGTAAATCCTGCATGATTTGGTGGCATGCTGTTACTAAAGAGAAGAAGTGAATTCAAAAGCAACAGAGAACTAAATTTGATTTATTCCCTGATGGTTTCAATAGGCTAGCTGAAGAAAATTAGAAGGGCCAAAGTCCAGCCAGAACTTAACCTGGCCACTGCTGTAAAAGGCAATAAAACTGCTCCTATAAACACATCAGTAACAAAGAGCAAGGGAGATTCTCCATCCTTTATTGGATGTAGAGGGAAGCACAGTGACAACAGATGAGGAAGAGGCTGGATCCACCCAAGGATACTGAGAGAGCTGTTGGAAGTGCTCCCTGAGCCACTGTCCATCATTTACCAGCCTGGAGCTTGCTGGAGGTCAGCAAATGTGACACCCACCCACAGGAAGGATCTGAAGGGGAATCCAGGGAATTGCAGACCTGCCAGCCTGACCTCAGTGCCAGGACAGGCTGTGGAGCAGACCCTCTGCAATGCCATCACATGGCACCTACGGTGATCATGGCACGGGTCCATGAAAGGCAGGTCCTGCCTGACCAGCCTGATCTCCTCCTGGGACACGGTCACCCGCTCAGTGGGTGAGGGAAAGGCTGGGATGGGCCTGCCTGGACTTTAGGAAAGGCTTTGACACGACTTCCCACAGGATTCTCCTGGGGAGACTGGCTGCTCATGGCTTGGATGGGTGCACTGTTGGTAAAACACTGGCTGGAACCCAGGGGATGGTGGTGGATGGAGTCACACCCAGCTGGGGCTGGAGCCAGTCCTGCTTAATGTCTTCATCCACGGTCTGGATGAAGGGGTTGGGTGCAGCCTCAGGAAGACTGGATCTCAGGAAAGATGTCCTCAACGAAAGATGGCATCACCATCAGTGGTGGAGTCACCTTCCCTGGGGGATTTAACAGGCGTGTGGATGTGGCACTTGGGGACATGGGTTAGTGGTGGCTCTGGCAGTGCTGGGTTAACGGCTGGGCTTGGTGATCCTAAAGGTCTTTGCCAAGCTAAACAATTCCAGGATTCCATGGTTGGTGCCGCTTAACCAGCGTTGCAGTAGGAGCTGCCTTGCTGTTGCTCACGTGGCTGCTGTCTTAACAAACAGAAAGCAACTTTTTCTGTCGTTCTCATGGTAAAAAGGAATTTATTCTGATAAAAACATTAATTTATTCTTTTAATATATACCCCTCTTCTCCATTTGCCCAGGAATATCAAACAATCATATTCAGCAAAACCAGACACACAAATTTGCTACAATTAATGCAAATGGATTTTACTGAATTGTACTTTAGTCTGGGGAGTTGAAGGGATGGGACACTCCTCAGCTCTGTCCCCTACCCTGACGTTTTATTGTGACAGGACAAGTTTCCTTGATGCCATATTTTTGCCCCATAAAAACGGGACATAATCTGGCAGCACCAAAAAATCAGGTATGTCGGTAAGAAAAATGAATCGACAGAATAATTTAGTACAAAATTGAGTGGTTTTTGTCTTTCTGTGACTTGCAGGAACTGCAGCTGTGCTAGGATGGCTTCAGGATTTGGCTGACTTGTGTCTACACCCGCCAGGGCTCCAGGTAGGAGCGGATCTCGCTGGAGCAGGGAGCATGGGCATGTTTTGGAGTCATTCCCTGCGGGGGCTGTTCAGCAGGTACAGGAGGCCAACGGTGGCACTGAGTCAAAATAGTGGCTGGAAAGATATTACAGACCTGGCTGCACCTGGTGCAGAGGGAAATAAAGATGTCAGTCCCCTCCCCTTTCCCCATCACTTGTCTCGTATTTCTGAGATACAGGTGTGTGGTTACTGTGTAAACAGACCAGAGATTTTTCTTCTAGGCTAATAAGCTGCATGTTTTGGTTTGGGTTTTTTTTTTCCTCTGCCAAAATACAGAGGCTTTCCAGTGTGAACTCCTGCACTTCCACACCCCCTGTGCTCACTTGGGAGAAAGGCTTTGGTTTCTGGAGCCAGGATTCAGTCAGACCCTGTCCCTCTGGCAGCTCTACTTCAGCCTTTTTGGAATACGTTTCAGGAATTGATTTTTGTCTTGTCCATGCACCAGGTAATCCACCGACAGTCAGAGCATCTTAAATTCACAGGTAATGCATGAGCATGAAATTGGTGCTTGTTTCTACAGTGCCATTCACTGATCTACTGTGGCTATCCAGGTAGCTCTGGCTGTGCATTGGTTTTTGTCAATAATCGGGAGAAAAACCTGCCCTGTCTTCACTTTAAAAGTCATCAGAGCCACTTCTGATGATGTTGCTGTCTGCCACGGAGCCTGGGTGATAAAAACACAGCACTAAAGGCATTACAAAGGTTGTTTTGGATTATTTCCATAGAATCTCGTGAGGCTGCTATTCCTCCAGTGCCAGTTGTAGCTCGCAGTGCCACACCACCACTTGCTGAGGTCTGGGGAGAAAAGCAAAAGCACAGGTGTGAGGAAGCTCCCATTGTACAACTGTGTAATCTGTGATGCAGACAAGTGATTTATGATTGCACGTTTCATGTAGCAGGAATGACATTGCCAGAGGTAAGAACAAGGAGGAAAATTCAGGCTCCCTTCGGGTGACAGACGAGTCAAAAATAAAAAGGATCCATTTTCAGCTTTCTGGCAAGTCTCATCAGGAGAGACCTAGAGCAAAAAAGGGAAATGTGGCTTTCCTTTTGCAGTCACCCAACTGCCCCAGACTAACCAGTACTCACTAAGGTCCCCTCAAGAGGCAACTGGGAAAACTGGTGCCATTCCAGCTAACTGGAACACTCCTTGCTTGTCTCACAGTGTGAAATTCCATATTAATGGACATCATTTTCATGGGCAACTCTGACCACTTCTCTTTGTGCTGAAAGAAATGAGGATCAGCAGAATTACTGAAATTGGGTGTCCACTCCCTTCCAAAGAATGGAGAGCCCTCGGTCCTAGGGGCAGGTGTGGGGAAAACTTGAAATTGTTCTGCTCCTCATGGACTGGACAGGGATCAAGGGAAGTGAGGAAATTCCTGGAGTGCTGCTTAGGTGGGCAGGACCTGAAGTTGTCTGAGTGGTCTAAATTGGAAGCAGAGTAAGTTTCTGATGGTTTAATTGATTCTAGTTAATATTACAAGAGCAGTGGCAGCTAAAAGCAGTTGTGATTGATTGTTAGATCACAAATACCTCACACAGGCGTCCAACATCTGAGCCTTGAAGCAGCTGAATCTGGTCTGAGTCGTAGCAATATATAAGTGTTGAACACTTGAATTAACCATTCTGTTCCTTCTCTATTTTCAAGTTAGTTTGTACTTTGTGGGTTGGGGTTTTTTTTCTTTTGGACAATTTTAATTCATTTTATCAATTTTTGGACTCTGCTGTCCTGCGTTGCTTTTGAAAAGTGTTCCATTCCTTAGCTGTTTAAGGGAGTTTTCCAAGGCAAATCAACACCAGACCGGGTGCTTGGCCTGGATTTGGGGACCCTGGGCACGGCGTGGTGCAGTGTCTGCAGCCAGGAGGTGACACGTGGGGAGGGAACCCGCAGCTCCTGGATGGCACCTGGATGGTTTCGGTGCGTTAACATGATTAAAGGATAAATAAGACAAAATGTTTCCTTAACAGGAGAAAATACCCAGCATTGACAGTAGTGATTAAGTTCTATTAAACAGTTGTTAGTTTGGACACCAGGTGATTAGTACATTCAAACCACTTCTTTCCAGACTTTGGCACCTTGGTCATTACTAATTCAAGCCATAAAGTTCAGTGAATCAAGTTGTAAATAGTTTTATTGGTCCCATGTTGGGGGAAAAAAAAAAAATTGAGGCTTGTGAAATTCCTGGATGATTTCAAGTTATGTGCTTCTTAAGCCCTCGTGTTTCTGCTTTCTGTTCTTTAGTTATTCGTCATTGCAGAGGGTTTAAACTGTTTCTGCCTTTGCAAGCACTTAATCCGAGTGTGCTAATTGAGAGCAGAGAGTTGTAGTCCCATAATAAAATAAACCAAATGGAGAGAGGGTTGGAGATGCTGCCAACAAGCCATAGTTATCCAAGGGAGGAATTTCCTCAGGGACACAAGTGGAACTGCTTTTACAGCTCCTGGAGAAAGGTCCAGAGTTACCTACATGCTGCTAATTATTGAACAAGACACAGAACCTTATGTTTCTGTTGGTTTGCTGAAAATAATTTTCACCTTTTGGAGAATTATTTCGTGTCCATTTTATGATAAGGTGTCTTTCCAAGAAGATTTTATTTATTTATTTTTATTTTAAATGAAAGTTTAGGAATTGAGTCGTAAGGCCTGGACATATTTCAGGATGTCAGTGCTGTACAACAAGGCTCATTTTAATACCTCTTAAGTGACTGGGAGCAAATTTTTGGTTTCTCCAAAGCAATTTGAGGATTAGAAAGATGTGCTGGCTTCATCCTGGTTCAGCTCTCAAATTGCCATGTGTCCTGTTAAGTCTGTTTATGATTTCAGTGACCCTTGCATCACTCCCATGCCACTTTACAAATTGCTGCCGAGGTGTTTACGGCGAGGTGCCTTTCCCAAATGTAAGCCATTTTCAGGAGCCTGCCCAGAAACCATCAGCTTTTACGGTGTGGCCACAGAAATGTGTGTGTTTACCAGGGTAAGGCCTCCTTTCTTTACCTTGGGAGTACATGTGGGTGCCTGCAGAAGCCGTGTGTGTGTGTGCTCGTGTGCCTGGGCAAGGCAAGGCAGGACAGCTCCATAACTCCAGGGAGAATGGAGGAGGGTGACTCCGAGTCACCCACTTACTCACTGGCACACACTGTGGGAAACCTGTATTTTGTGGTTTCGCCGAGCACTTTTTAGGCCGAGGCAGGCAAAAAAAAAGGCAGAAGTCCCCTCCTCATCACCGAATTTATCGCTTGTGGAAAGCAAACTGAGTGTCAGCCCCGAGACGAGGAGCTGCATCGGGAGTCGCAGCTGAGCACAGCAGGTGCTGAGCTGGCAGTTTCGCAGCAGATTGTGAAATTTGATCACACAATGGGAAATGGAGCCACTCCTTGAGGGCAATATCTGGAAACGTAATGGGGAGCCACCCTTCAAAGGTGATCCGGGTAATAATGGGGCTTAGAAACACTTTCTACCTGCTTTGCTTAGAAAATTATGAAAATTTTTAATAGTGTTACTGGTTTTTGCACAAGCACTCTATATTTAGCTGTACCCTGACTGGTGCTGAGCTCTGACACACCCAAGGCAATAAACTGCCCAGTGCCACCGTCACTGCAAGGTGGAAACTGGTCATGGAATTCTCAGCTCTCTTTGTGTCCTGGTCTCTTTTCTCTTCTCTTCTCTTCTCTTCTCTTCTCTTCTCTTCTCTTCTCTTCTCTTCTCTTCTCTTCTCTTCTCTTCTCTTCTCTTCTCTTCTCTTCTCTTCTCTTCTCTTCTCTTCTCTTCTCTTCTCTTCTCTTCTCTTCTCTTCTCTTCTCTTCTCTTCTCTTCTCTTCTCTTCTCTTCTCTTCTCTTCTCTTCTCTTCTCTTCTCTTCTCTTCTCTTCTCTTCTCTTCTCTTCTCTTCTCTTCTCTTCTCTTCTCTTCTCTTCTCTTCTCTTCTCTTCTCTTCTCTTCTCTTCTCTTCTCTTCTCTTCTCTTCTCTTCTCTTCTCTTCTCTTCTCTTCTCTTCTCTTCTCTTCTCTTCTCTTCTCTTCTCTTCTCTTCTCTTCTCTTCTCTTCTCTTCTCTTCTCTTCTCTTCTCTTCTCTTCTCTTCTCTTCTCTTCTCTTCTCTTCTCTTCTCTTCTCTTCTCTTCTCTTCTCTTCTCTTCTCTTCTCTTCTCTTCTCTTCTCTTCTCTTCTCTTCTCTTCTCTTCTCTTCTCTTCTCTTCTCTTCTCTTCTCTTCTCTTCTCTTCTCTTCTCTTCTCTTCTCTTCTCTTCTCTTCTCTTCTCTTCTCTTCTCTTCTCTTCTCTTCTCTTCTCTTCTCTTCTCTTCTCTTCTCTTCTCTTCTCTTCTCTTCTCTTCTCTTCTCTTCTCTTCTCTTCTCTTCTCTTCTCTTCTCTTCTCTTCTCTTCTCTTCTCTTCTCTTCTCTTCTCTTCTCTTCTCTTCTCTTCTCTTCCTACAGCTTTTCACCCCTATTTTTTCCTGGAATTTGGGCATTTTTACACCCTCTGAGTAACTTTCACTGCAGATATTCCCTGGTAAACCTCTGTGCACTCACCCACGTTAATGAACACGGAACACCCAGCATTAATGCATTGGCCCCATGACACTCTGTGCTACTTGATGTCTCCCTCCTTTCTTCTTGAGATTGGCATAAAGATTGCACCTGTGCTCCTGCAGGTACTTTATGCACACCACAGCCTCTGAATAATGTAGCCTAATAGAAAAGACTTCAAAGAACCATAACACAGTTTTAAAAGGGCTGGAAGGAGAGGCCGACGGGAAATGTTATAAGAATTCCACCTTTCCTGCTTAGCTAAGCAGTAATTTAGAAGGACATGTAAAGTCTGTGCGAGTATTTCAAAGAAAACAAAAAGCAAACAAAAGCAGAGCACACTGCCCTGGTGCTGGAGACAAAGGGAGGGAGGAGGGAGAGCCTCACAGCAAATCATCTGCCCCAGTTTGTCATTTTTAGGTCCTCAGACACAGGGTGAGCAAGGTAATGAAAATATTTAGAGAGATTTGGGCGTTATTTGATAGAGGTAAACGCAAAGGGAAGGGAGAGTGGTTTAGCAGTGACCTGAGCAAGTCATTATGTGATTGAAATCAGTTACCCAGGAGCTCATTAGCAACAGAGAACAAATGCCTTTCCTTCTGGAGCTGTGGATATTCTGCTGGATCTCTAGCTCACATCAAAATAAAACTCTGTCAAAGCCTCTGGAGGGTTAATACTAGGCTGTTCTTCCCAAGAAAGTGATTTCCACAGCCAGTGGAACCATCAGTGCCAAGGAATCAATGAGTAGCAGACACTAGAATTGTCTGGATATTTGGAACTGGAAAGAAACTGCTGCAAGTCAGGGAATTCTGACATTTTGTGAGTCAAAATTACACTGCACGCTGTCCTTGTCTCCTAATAATTAGGGTAGAGAAAGAAAAGAGAAAGATTTTGAAGAGAACATACTATTTCAGAGTGAAATTCCCTCATTTTCACTCTCATGGAACCAGTAGGGAGATCCCACCTGAGTGGGATTTCAGAACTGCACTCTGTGCAAAGTTAAGGCGGGTAACAACAGAACAAAGGTTTCAGAGCAAACTCCAGGGGCACGCAGTGAGTAACTGCTCTGTCCAAACCCAACCTCATTTATGGCACTGAGGGACTGGTTTGGCAAAGTGCCTTTGGATATTCCTTTGTCAGTTTGGTCATCAGGAATTTATCTGCTCCTGAAAGTCAGCTGCAGCAGAATGGGGATTAGATATGGAACAGGATTACATAACAGGCTTTTTAAAGGGGAAATCTTGGGTTGGACGTTCCAAGAAAATTGGCCTCCATAATAATAACATAATTACTACTTTAAAGATAAGAGAAAATCAGCTGTGCTGATTTTTCTAATTATTTCAAGATATTGTATGTGAGGAGTTGATACAAGGAAGACAGAAGCAGTGATATACAATCAAAAAAAGAAACCCCAGAACACAGGGGTATGTTACAAAAAAATCTTTAATTCAATCATATATATTTCAGGACACAGAAATTCTCTCCTTCTCAAGGCAAAGTCTTCTTACGACCTCGCAGGCTGTAATCTGACATAAATAACAACGGGGCGGATGTTCTGGGAGAAAAAGAATCTACATTCCTCACAAGGGGCCTGCAAATAAATACATTTCAAAACAGGATGGGCTGTGACAGTGATTTTTCAGTAATCACACAGCACACCCCTCGCTGTCAGTGCCCACAGAGCATGTTCCAACCATGCACACCTCGAGCTTACACACATGCACAGGTGGAGAGAGGCGACAGCACCGATCGGTGCCCGAAATCAGGAGCTCAGAGTCTCTCTCCTTCCTTTCGTGTACTCACACACCTCTCTTCTTTTCTCGCTGCAGATCTCAGACTTACTGGAAAAGCACTGGGGGAAAACACCCCTGAAGAAGCAGAAAATCTAAAGGTGGGAGGGCTGGAGAGCCAGGAGTCACCTTGTCCTCCTGCTGGGGTGACAAAACTGCTGACTGAGCAGCACCTGGGCACTTTCATTGCTGTCATCAACGGGATGGTTTTGCTTGTCCTTTTCCAGGCTTTTCTCTTAACCACTGCCTCTGTGGGTGATAGTCCTGCTCTCCTTGCAGCTCTGACGGGAACAGTCTGGGTTCTGTCTCCTCCCCACGTTACAGGCAGGTCCCCGTCTTGTTTGCCCACGATGGGAACGTTTGCAGCTGGAACAAGGACGAAGCCCAGGTATTGATGGCGAGAGTTATCGTCAGGACGCCCAGAATGTTGAGTACAAACCCAGCTTTGGCCTAGAATTATAAAAGAGAAGGGTTGTTAGCAGCCCTGAGCACTTTTTGCCTTCCTTGCTGGTGAGGGTTGTTCGTATGGTTTGCTTTTCTCTTTGGCCTTTAATACTGGAGGCTGTTCTTCCCAAGAAAGTGATTTCCACAGCCAGTGGAACCATCAGTGCCAAGGAATCAATGAGTAGCAGACACTAGAATTGTCTGGATATTTGGAACTGGAAAGAAACTGCTGCAAGTCAGGGAATTCTGACATTTTGTGAGTCAAAATTACACTGCACGCTGTCCTTGTCTCCTAATAATTAGGGCAGAGAAAGAAAAGAGAAAGATTTTGAAGAGAACATACTATTTCAGAGTGAAATTCCCTCACTTCCACTCTCATGGAACCGCTCCATCAAATTATATTTAAGTTGGTTTTGTTCACAAATATCATTTGCATAAAGGGAAAGGTTTCCATTGGATGAAACTCTCAAAACTAGAAGTCCTGAAATCCTTTCAATCCACTTCTCTTCTGACCTGCTATTTCTCTCCAATGTTACTTTGGGTTTTTTTCTTGGATCAGTTATAAGTTAGAAAAGTTATCAAGAGACACGGCACTGCTGTCCTTGTTTCTTTAGTGGTTTTCTGAGGCATCAGGGCACCCAGTGAGATGTGCCAGGCTGTTCCCTGTCCCTGCAGAAGGGTGACAGGGCTCTTTGACACCCTCGTGCTCTATATTTGGGCTTTTCAAGCAGTTTAGACACTGACAGCTCTTACTATAAAATCTTCAAGAGGCCCTGACTGTTCTTTGAAAGCTCATTAGCAGCTTCATAAGATTCTCAGAGTGTATCAGAGACAGTGTGACCCTTTATTAATGCACACATGTCTTCTTTCCATTTGACAAAGGCCGGGCACACTGACTCATCTAACGCTCCCCCAAGAGGAGCCAGCATTAGAAAAGGAAAGATCAAACCTAGGGGTGAAAATTCTGGAGAGAAAGTGTTGGGTTTTTTTTTTTTTCCTCACCATATCAATAACCCTGAGCTGTCCATAGGAGAAGACAATGGCGTTGGGAGGAGTTGCCACGGGGAGCATGAATGCCAGCGACGCAGAGAGTGTGCAGGGCAGCATGACATAGAGAGGGTTGAGGCAAATTGCTTCAGCCTGTGCACGAAAAGAGAGCAGAGATGGTGATTTTGATACCCAAAAATGCACAGAAACCTTTTGGCAGAGAACTGATCCTATTTGCCCGAGTCAGAAGCTTCGTCCTTCCCCAAACTCTGCAGCCACTCATATTTCGGTGCTGCTTCAGACACTTCCAGCGTCCTCATGCAGCGAATGCAAGAATTGATTTTGTGGTCAGGGCTTTGTGTTGCTGCTGTATAAATGGATAAATAATGCTTATATTGAACTCTAAGCCCTGACTTCATATTGGTTAAGAACAAAATTAAATTACTGGGGGAGGCAGGTGAAGCTCTGAAGGTGAGAGCTTTGGTTTCGGGGTTGGCTGGAGTCTGCAGCCCATGCAGAAAGATTTTGGAGGAGCTCATTCCAGTTTCTATCCAGAACCAGCTTTTCAATTTGCAGAAATCTGTCTCCCCCAGCAACAGGAGTCTCCTGTGGAAATGCAGAAGTCTGAATTAGGTCACGCTATCACCTACAGAGACTTCTGGAAGGCCAGTGGTGGGGGTGAAATACAGGCATGGAATGTTGCTGGGAAGCAAATGCTGCTGCTGGTGCTGTCTCCGTGCAGAACAAATTGGAAAAAACAAGTACAGCTGGCAGTGACCTCATGTTTAGGCCAGAAGGCAAAGTCTAATATGCCAATGAATTTAATCCCTTTGCTTTCCACCAGCAATGATTTCAGAAAGGTTGAACTGCACATGGTGTGTGTTTGTACGTGCACACACACACACCTATATTTTTGTTTTAAGTCTTGTACCCCTGCTGGGACACTGGAACCAGTGCTCGGCTTTTCCAGCCAAGTTTTGACAACTGAGGAGCTGAAAACCGTCCTCATAAGAGCATTTTGGAATGCTGGGACTCACCATTGAAGCCAGAATGGGGAGGAAGAGGGTGGTGGTGGCCACGTTGCTGGTGCACTCGGTGAAGGTGGCGATGAGGAGACACAGCAGGAAGGCAATGGCTGGGTAAGGGATGGTCTGCAGAGGGGTCAGTTTGGTGCCCAGCCACTCAGACAGACCAGATTCCTGCAACAGAGCAAAGAGGGACGCCAGGTTGGAGAGGAGAGAGCCACGTCACTGTCCCAACCCTCCCTTCTCAGAGCCGTGCTCATGCAAACTGCTGTCTGCAGAGAAGCAGAGCCAGTGCTCCCAGACAGGACTGTTCAGTAATAAATAAATGCTTATTGTTATTTTTTAAAATAAAAATAAGCATTATTTCCCTTCCAAGGAACTGGAAAGGAGGAGACACTGCATTTACAGTGCATTATTAACAGCAATTAATTATTTCTCTGTTCAGATCATTACTTGTACATGATCAGTATTTGAGGTGGGTTTCTTTTTTAATGTAAGCAAAGGTATTTGAATTTATTTCCTAAAATATTTTTATATGTGTCTTATCAGATGCTCTAGTGATTTAATGTCATTTCATCACATTGTCTGGGATCTTGATAACTGTCTGAAGCTTTTCACAGCCTTCATCCTTGTCTGTCACTGGGAAGCAGCAGCAGCCTCCCTGTCATTCTGGGCTTTCTGCAGCAGCTTTTATGCATTTGATGATTTATTCTAGAGTAAATTAAAGCGATTTCTTAAATATTTCCTTTTCCAAACATGTACTTTAACGTTTTAATTTTGATCTTTGAATTCTAAACTAGCATTTCCAGGCACTTGAAGCCTTTTAGAATTTCTTTATTGTCTATAAATAAGATTTAAGTCTGTTCCATCACTTAAATCTTTACTGAAAAATAAGGTGTAGCGCTGGACTCCTGGCAGATTCCTGCAGATGTTTTAACCTGCTCCTGAAGTTTCTCTAGCAAGCTCTACATTTCTCTTCTAATAGTTTAAATTAAATCCTGTTTCTGTAAATCCTTGGTTTGAAATACTTTGGAGACCCCTCCTGGGTACATTACCTGCTCATGCTGGCCACATCAGTTACATTTTATTTAAAAGAACCTTTAATGTGTCGGGGCAGTTTCTTAATCAGCCACTTTTCCAGAAACACAGTTAACTGTGCTGCCCTGGGCGGCGGTGCCATCCCACTGCACCGGGAGCGATAAGGACTTGTCCTGATCCCAGGACTCCAGGGATGGTCCCACGGGCAGGAGCTGGGGAAAGCAGCGTTTGATGCTCCCAGTGTGCCCTCTGGTGTCCTGGGACAGCACCAAGAGCGAGATGGAAAAGAAACCACCCAGGAAGACACAAATCCCAGGTGAGCCGAGGAATGTTACCTCACTGCCTTTGGCCAAGGCAAAGCCGCCTCCCAGCAGGAACACGATGTTCCACGGCATCTTCTCCTGAACGACCTTCCAGTCCAGGAGGGGTGGAGGTGCCCGGAACCTTGCCCTGCCCCCTGGAACCCAAAAGAGATCTTGTGAAGCCACGTTAACACTCTCCAAAGAAAGGGAGAACTTCTTGGTGGGAGCTGAGTTAGGTCTGAACGTCGGGAATCCCTCCTGCCTGCACCCTCTGGAATTATCTCCCGAAGCAAACGCTGGGAGCACCATCAACAAAGGTTTTAAAACTTGACTTGCAAAAACTCTCATGAACGATCCGTAGCTGCTCCAAGAAGCACAGGAAGAGGCAGGGAAGGGTGAGTTAAAGGTGTGGCAACAACGCCGTGTGTTTCTGTTAAGTCAGGTATTCCCTCCTGAAGGTTCCAGCCTCGGAATCCTTTACACGTGTGTATAACAGGGATAGGAACACTCCTGGGATAAGAGCTTCCTACTTAGTGAAATTAAGAATTTTATGGGATATGTGCCTTGCCTAACCTAAATCACACAGCTGGAAGAGCGGTTTGAGTTGTCATTTAAGATTTGAAATTTCCTTTGTAAACCCAAAACGTAAAATTTCCCACACACCTATACTGACAGTCGATTTTTGGTGCTTCGGTAACTCACCTGCTCGCTCTTCCTCTCTGCCCTGGTTGGAAAAGTCAGAAGGGAGGATGAAGAGCAAAATGGAAATGAAGAGGGCAACTGTAGCATCAGTGACATAGCTGCAACAGAGCAGTCAGATATTTAGTCAGCCGTGTTTTCAGCTGGATAAAATCCAGCCTATTTCATTTCTGTTCCAAGTGAGGAGGAGGAGGAGTGGCACTACCTTGTCTCATCGTTGTTGAAGAGAACAGTTGCCCAGCCAGGGAAGAACCCAGGTTCTCTCGTAAACCACAGCAGTACCAGGAGAACAAAGAGGATCAAAACCTCTATTTCTGCAAATTTCATTTTGCCCAGTTTCTTGCTCTCTTCCTTGATGATTTCATAGGCCTGTTTCTCCTTAGCCTTGGCGGCAGGACTGACACCACAACCAAAATTCTTCTTAAAACTGGAAGAAAATGGATGAGAAATATCAGGGAATTTTGCCAGCTATCCTCGGAGTTAAGAACTCAAATTTTATACTGGTCATGATGTCTTTATATGCATTTATATATGAATATTGAAATTAAATATTTTATAATCGGCAACCACGGCGAGCACTAACTGCATGTCTTGACAAGATGATCAGAAAAAAAGCTTCCTGTCCCTAAAAGCTCATGAGTTAAACATAAAGAAGTGACTTATCTGTGCACATGAGGGAAAAAAATTACAGAGTCACAGAATGGTTTGTGTTGGAAGAGGCCTTAAATTCCATCCCATTCCAGCTTCCTGCCATGGAAGGAAGTTCCACAGAACCTTCCACTAGACCAGGACAATGTTAATGTGGCTGACAAAGCTGTTTGATCTCTAGGAAGTAAAGAGCTGCCAAGCTTTTTAAAATGACGGGAAATGAGAATGTTAAAGGTGGATTTTGAAGATGAAAGTACCATTTCAGGTGTTACAGCACTCTTTCCACGTAAAATAAGGGAAGTTGGGGTAATACAAACATGATAGGCTGAGTGTTAAGCAGGCAGGCAACGCAGGCTGGTTGTGTGGGGTGATCTGCACCAGAACTAGCACAGAACTAATCCTCTAGGTCTGATGCAACCCTGGTCACAAAGGCATTTGCCAGCTCTCTGCAGAAATCAGTTTCCTCATTTGGAGCACAGCAACCTCTTAGGACACGACAGCAATGCTGCAGAACAGGTCGTGTGCACTCAGAGCTTCCTGTTTTCATCTACAGAGTACATTGAGCTGGGATTTGATCCGATTCCTCGAAGAAAAACTTGCAGAATTTTAACAGAGTGTGCTGTTCCGGTCTCTGTTGTGCGTGAGGACTTTGTCACCTGCTGTGTGATTTTTCTCATCAGTAAAAGGGTCACTTGTGCTAAACGAGTCCTTGATCATGGCCCCATCAGCTGGATTGCAGGGGCTCAGGGGTACTCACTTGAAGCCCAAGTACAGGATCTGCAGCCAAATCCACGCCAGAATCAGCAGCACCACCATGGTGGGGAAGGCGAAGGAGAACCAGGAGGCAAAGTTGATGATGCCACCATTGTCAGGAAAGAGGCTGGAAAATGCAGGTGGCTGTTAGCATCCAAAATTCCACATTCTCTTCTGTCCTTCATTAATGAGTCGGAAAAGGGGAGGTTCTGTGGGGCCCATTAAGGAAGAGAAGCTCACTTCCCAGGAAAGGGACCAAACTGACTTTTTCCTTCTCTGTGCTGCCCGGGAGTCAGCTGTAGCAGAGTGATGCAGTTTGGTGGGTGTGTAATCCCACATTCAGCCAGACTTACTCATTAACTTGTCCCTGCAGCACCAGATTTGGTGTTGTCCCGGTCAGAGTGGCGATGCCTCCGATGCTGGATGAGTAACAAATACAGAGGGACATTCCCTTGGAGAGTTTCAAGTGTTTCTTCTCAAGCAGCTCATTTCTCATTCTCTCTTCCTCAACTGTCAGGACATGAGAATTACCTAGATCCCAAGGAACAAAAGAGATGCAGGAGCTATACTGGACAGGAAAAGGCCTTGGGCCTGCATAATTCAGTATTTCAAGGCTAGGACACAATGGATTCAAAGTTGAAGGAACCAAAGTTCCTCATTTTAAGGCTGGCATTGTTAATTTTTGTCCTTCTTCCCGTTTTCACTGATTGTCTTGACACAGAGCAGTTTTTCAGAGGAGAATTTGAAATGTGTGATAAAGTTTGAACCTACTGCTGGCACCTCCTGGTGAACGAGGGCGATGTCTGAAATGCACGTGGAGGGGAGTGAAGCAAGAATTCAGGGAATTATAACAGAGCTGGAAGAGCTGGGCTGAAAGGAACTCGTTCTGCACCAGCACCTGTCTGCTGGCACTGAGATTTATGTCCAGAAACCCTGGAATCACCTCAAAGATGGGGAGAGGGCAAGACAGCTGGTGAAGAGATATTGTTGCTTGATTGTGTACCTTTGGATTAGAAAGGTCATTTTAATCCCTAACTTTCTGGCTGGAAATAGGCCAGGAATTTTGCCTTGGGAATTCCCTATTATCTGATAAGTTACACAGTAGATAATAATTGAACTAACAAAAATATGCAGGGAAATATGATGTAAAGACTTCCCCTGGCAGAGAATTTACACTTTTTGTTGGTTTATCGAGTAGTTGTAACCTCTTTGTATTTTGGATTTAACTTCAGCCAAGTCAGTAGCTCATTGTCGTTTTGTCTGGCTCATGGAAGAGCTTTCTGGTGGCCAGGATGCTTTAGGGGCAGGCTCCTTTTAGAATTCACTTGGAACTGTTATGCCAGAAGAAAGCACCAGGTCATCCTCCACCACCCCGAAGAGAAAACCACCCACAACCCATTCACCTTTTTCCTCTGGTTCCTTGAAGCTCTCAGGTGACTTTTCCTGCAGCTCAAAGGCTTTGTTGGTGTGTTCAGGCACTTGGCCAGTGGTGCTGGACTCGACTTCTGACTTGTGCAGCTGCTCCATCACGGCCTGTGCTATGGGGACCATCATGGCAGTGGTGGCCGTGTTGCTGATCCACATGGACAGGAAGGCTGTCACGATCATGAAACCCATCAGGAGCCTGGAATGAGAAGGTTTGGAAAAGCTGGATCAGGACTCAGCCCTGCAGTGCTCTTTATTTTTGTTACAGAATCAGCTACAAATGCTGGGTTTGGAAAACGCTCAGCAATCCCCACCCAGCACTTCCTCTCGCCCTGCTCTGCTTGGTGAGAAGCACAGTTAAGATTTAACATTAATTTCTCTTTTTCAACCAATTTTTTTACATTCTTATGGTTAGGAAAGTGGAAGCGGGTAGCTTGGAGCAAGCAGTTATTCCAGTCAGATCCTGCTTCTTCCACATCCTTCTGAGGAAGACATTCCTCAACAACACATGTTAATGCATTATAATACATTTTGAAGAGGAATTGCAAGCTGAATTTGATCCCAAATGGCAATCAGTTTAAGCCATAAGGAAGATGAACTCTTTTTTTTCCCCCCTCTTATTATTTTACCCCACCTCTATTATTTAAGATTCTCTTCCCACTCATTTAAAATTCTAATCCTCATTTTGGTATTACTCTGTTATTTGTCTCAAAATTATTCTTTAGATGAGATGCAGATTACATATCAGATGAAAAGGGGTTTATCTTGTATGCATTTTTATTCTATTGCTTTGTAATTTCCCTCAGAATTCCCTCTTCTTACGAGCTGAGACAGATTAAACAGGGTGATGCAGCCTGTGCATAGCTTAAAGTTCCAGTCTGGAAAACATTTGTTGTTTTCAAAGCAAGCACCCCCATATTTTCTCTTCTCTTTGCAACCAGCAGCAGGCAGAGTGCCCATGTTTTCTGTGTCCCAGCTGTGGTCTTGGTTTGATTGTCCAAAGCTGTGCTCCTGGCCCAGCCTGGCAGCACCCTTCTCTTCCCAGCATTGACTCTCTTGTTGCTATTTCTCCACCTAAAGCCCTTTGGAATTCCACAAACAGGACACAGCAGGTGTGTAACACCTCAAAGGATCTCCATTTGCGAGGCTTGCTCAGGCATTAACTCACTTGGGCCGTAAGAAAGTGTTTTTAGGGAAAGATTTGCAGATTCCCATCAGAGATGGGATCTAATGCCATAAAATCCTTGATCCCACAGCATTTCCAGCACTGTTACTCACAGGGCTGGTCTGACACCAGTGATGAGCAGGACCCTCAGAGCCACTCGCTTGTGCAGGTTCCAGTTCTCGATGGCAATGGCCATCATCAGGCCCCCCAAAAAGAGCATATTGGTGTCCTTCAAGTATTCCCGACAGACCTGCAAGGTGGGAGAAGGGAGAGGGAAGAGTCACAAGAGAGAGGGGGCATTTTCTGAGGGAGGTTATTCCAAAGGCATGAGCAGGGAGTAACTCTGGGCTGCATCTGAATTTGCTTTGATTTCAGATTAGCAGCTCCACCCAGAGCTCACTCTGGGCTCGTGCAAGTTCTAGTCCGTGGAGAAGACAGAGAATAACCATAACGATAAAAATTAAGTTCAAATAAAACAATAATACTACCAATAATATAAATACAATGATGATGATGATGATAATAATAATATAATTCTGGGGAATAATCCCAGAATAAAAGAAGACGATGGAGTAAAACACGGAGCGAGATCTCTTACTGTTGTTGAATCCATGATATTCATTAGTGGGAACAGCAGGACGGGCAGGAGAGCTGTGACAGCCAAAGGCAGGGCTTCTGTGCACCAGTAAAGTGCCATCATGATGATCACGTAGCCACATTCCGCCTCCTGCCAGGGGAAGGGGACATGCAATCAGAACACGCTGAACATCGAACCTGGGCCTTCTCCAGAAGCCAAGGCCTCGTAATTACATTCATTGCCTGATAAAGGGATAAGAGAAAAGGTTATTTCCTGTGCTTCTCTCCCATCGAGGCTCTGACCTACGCAGGTCCTAATCAGATGACAAACTGTGCAGCAATCTGGTCAGAACTCCGAGGAGAGGATGGGACCTTCAGCAGGGGCAAAAATAGTACCTGAGGAAGAGAAACATGGATGACTTTGGACTTTTCATGATAAGGGATTGGCAATCACTGCACAGGCTTCTCGATTGTGCTGATGGTGTTATATTCCACATTTATGTCCTTGAGTTGTACAATTAGTTACTGATGCAGTCAGGGCTTCTCCACCTGTTTCCGCACAGGCTTCAGGTCACGGCCCAGGTGAACCACAGCTAATTTCAACTCCTTGCACTGTAAATACTTTTATAACTTTTCACTGGATTTTTAGCTTAGTAGAGACTTTGAAAGGCTCACTGGCAGACTGGTCACAGATCATTTCAGCTTCCACTGACTTTGTCTTGTTTGTTTGAGGAAAGTGAAATCCCCTATTTCGTGTCACTCTTTTTCTGAGAAAACATTGATTTAGTTCTGCTTTGGACAACCACCCCAAATTTCATGTAAAAATGTTTAAGTCAGTCCCTGTACACTGAAAAGATTCAAAATTACTTGTCACAACAGTGGCATTTGGTTGGGCTGAGGAAGAAAGCAAGAAGGAGTAATATTGGAGGTTTCGGTGTCTTCCTCATTTTGGAACTCACACAGTAATGGGAGACACCAAATCCAAAGGAAGAAAACCTTGGATAAAGGGTGTCCACTAAAATACACTGGACAGTATGAATGGAGCTGTAGTGATGCTTATTGAGGCTGGATTACAGAGGATTGAACCAAGGAGCTGGGATAATGGGGGGCAGGATTGAATTCGTGATGCTTTGGAACACGCTCGGGAATTCTGAACGTGGTGTGCAGGTTACAGAGCTGCTGAAGGGAAAGGATGAGCAGGGAGCTGAGCAGTCTGGAGGAAAGAAGAGGACAGCAATCTTGGTGTGGATTACCAAAGCAGACAGGCTGAAGAAGTAAATCTAAAAGAGATTCCCAAAGATACGAAAATATTCCTTTTTGAGCCTTATTTTTGAACGAGAGCATTCAGAACCTTAATTATTCACCCCACTGACCACTGAGAGAGCAATTCGCCATTTTGACAATCCTTCTTCTCCATTTTTATTATTAGAAGACACAGATGGGTGCCTTTAGAGAGACCCCAGCAGAGCTTTGGGATGTATCTCATAGGCATAGTGCCATTGTCTTCCATCCTGCTGCGAACAGGCTCTCAGTAAAAGCTGGAAAAGGGGTTTTCCCAAAGCCAGCCATCCTGTAAGGACATTTGTCTGCCTTTAAGCGGGATTTTTAGCACTGTTTGCTCTCAATTAGAATAGCTCGGTGTCCAGTGCTATGTCATTATAGGGCAGGTTAATAGATCAACAGAATAGAAAAAATGTGAAATTCCACCCTGTAGCTGCTGGCTCACTCCACTGTGTGCAGAGGCACCAGCTTTTCCTGCTCAGCAGTGGCACAGCGCACGATTTTAACCCCAAAAAAACCTTCTTAAAGGTTCCCTTAAATCGCAAAGGGAAAAATCCAGGATGTTTTCAATTTTTGTCTTGTTGCTGACTGCATAGAAACCAGAGAGAGTCATTTCCAAAGAGGAAGTGAACCAAGACTGCCAAATCATTGCACAGGCACCTCCAAGGACTCACTGTATGTAACAATGCCTCCAGCAAGCGAGCTTGAACTCGTGGCCTCAGGACAAAAAAAATTAATAATCTCTCTCTGGCTCCTTAGAACTTTCCTGATCCTGATCTCTTTTCACTTCAGTAACTCCTTTGCCTATGGAAAGTCAACTAGCAAAAAAAGGTATTTTCTTTTTTTTTTTCCCCTCCCCAGCGAGCTTTTAAGTAGTAATTTAAACTATTTTATTTACGTAGTGAGGGAATGAGAGGCCACACCTGAGCAGCTGCCACATCGCAGCTCCAGCCCATGCCACTTGTGCTCAAAACCCAGATTCTGGTATCCCAGAAACAGAGCTGTGAGGGAGACAGAGCTTTGGGACAGGCAGGGAAGAGTTAGGGAAGTGGAGAATGAAACTTGGAGAAAGAGTCTTTAAAGTGGGAGTCAGCGGGGATGGGAAGGCAGACACCAGAGGGAAGAGTTAGGACTTGGTGTCCAAAGAGAAGCGACAGGAGGGGTAGTCTGGGACTATTTTGTGGTGCTGGGGCTGTAGTAAGAGACCAGAGATCAGATCTTTCTGCATGAAGAGGTTGGGAGTGCAAGAAACAGTGAAGAAGCAGCAGAAGACTGGCAGTCTGTCAGCTCACAGCTCTCCCTTTAAATGATCAATGCCCTACGAGTCCCTGCCCTGATACTACAGCTCCTTGTTGTCAACTTTTCCTGAAGAAACTCTAAGCCGGGGGTCTTCCAGAACTTGGTGTTTTAAATTTAAAATCCTTCTTTGGGAAGACTCTCACAGAAATAGGCTAAACCAGAACTGAAATATTATTTTCCCCTGTGTATCAGAATGTCTTGTCTATCTAAAAATGCCTCTTCTGAGCGGCAGTGACAACGAGGAAAAAAATCAAGTAAGATGTGGACTGGACACTGTTAGAAAATGAAAAGGGGGATTAAAATTGAGCCTTATAATCTTCAGCATGAAAAGTCCTTTTCTAAATCAGCCAGATGCAAAGCAAGAGTCACAAAACCTGATGTCACTGAGTGTTCTTCTAGAAGATGCAATCACAGATGTTTCTGCTCATCCATCTACGCCCCACTGCTTTTATATTGCCCCAATATGCTCAAGAAACAAAAAAAGAGATCTCCAAGCAGTAGATGCAGGTGCTCTGAGATAGAATCTCTTCACCTTTGAAAGGAGCAGCTCTGAGACGTGGAGGCTTTTAAACTGAATTTGAAAATGTCTTACCTTGGTGGGCACAAGCACAGGCAGGGGGAGAAACACGAGGGGCACGAAGACTATGATGAGGTATTTCCTGCAGGCCAGGACCGCCTGCCAGGAGAAAGCCATGGTGCTGGAGCTAGCCCGGTGCTGAACGGCCTGGAATCTGCTGCTCGGAGCCTATATAAACACCAGGGAATATTAACCATTGACCTCCGGAGACTGGGTGTTGTTTTTGGAACTGTAATCGGAGAAAGAAGGAAGAGAACAAAGAAGGGAGGAGACAGCAGAAGAGTGTCAGAGCAGGAACTTTCTCAGGAGAATCTTTCAGAAAGGTGATAAATCCATCAGGGAATTAACTCCTTGTGGGGCAAGTAGGCTTTTGAAAGCATCCTGAAATGACGGACACTTTCAAAAAAGAATGTTGGTGATTTGGTCTCTAATAATGCCCTCTTTGAATAGGTGCTGTTATTCCTCCTATTAAAAAAAAAAAGGAAACTGCTCCCTCCAAAACAGGTTGAAAATTATTTCAATTTTCGAAAAATATGGAGGAACACTGAAAATGACATCTACACCTGTAATGCTCAAGTACAGGGGTTAGAAACACCAATGGAAAATGTTACATAAACATCATTGTGCTCACTGAGAAATTCACTTTGGGTAGCAAAAGCCACTGGGCAGAGCTGCTGTCACCAGGTGCCACATCAAGTCCCCACCCAGAAAGAGCCTGACAGTCCTTACCTTGGGTCTTTCTTGGGAAAGACCTGGCTACAGGACATCACTTTGCAGACTTCAGGCTAATTTTTTTCCCCCCCATTTTTGATCTTGCAGGTTTATAGGCACAGCTTTGGGAACTTGCAGGCTGTATTGGGGGGAAAGATTAAGAAGAAAAGGTGCTACAGGGAAATTATCAGTCGTTCTTGTTCCAGCTGGAGGAAACTTCCAAAATACAAGCTGTGAATCACTAGATTCTATCAATTTGCAGGAATAGTACTAAACATTTGAAGTCCAAAGGGTATTTCTTGTTAATGCCACGTTGATGGCTTTGTTTGTTAGATCATGCAAGCACACCCCGCAGCTAATGATGACAACATTTCCATTTTTACTGGTGTAAATCATCTCGGTGCTGTTTATAGCTTACCCAAGAAGAGAGAGACAAAGGGAAGCACAGCCATTAGGTCATCTGACATCAGCTCCACAAAAAGCTTCTGCTGTTTCTGCCTCTCGTCCCTTTTCTGCCAGGCCTTGTTTTGTCTCAGGAATGTGCTAACGATGGAAAATCAGCTGCCAGATTTGCAAGCTGGACTTGGGCATATTGCTCCCAACAAACAGCATCGCATCACTTGGTGCCAACCCTGAGCTTCAGCATCTCACCCTTGGTACAAAAAGAATGAGAAAGAGCTTTCAAATTAATTATATTCCCCCACATCTTGCATCCACTGAATGTTTGATTACTGTCTGACAAGGTGTAGGGACAAAAGCAGCCAAACTGCAAGGCCAAGCTGCTGCTTTTTACTCTTGTGCCCGAAGGTTGCAATGGAAATCTAAAAGAACACCTCGTTTTTGCATCTCTGTGCCACAAAGGTTGGCCTCCAGCTGCAGCCTCATTTATGGAGTGTAAATACCGATGTGGAAGGGTCTCAGCTGAAGAATCGTGCCTGTTCTTTAAAAGTAGCACCTCCACAGAGATGGTTTCCACTGCCCTGTGAGTCACAATAGTTTGAAAGGTGCTAAAAATGAGCTCTCTAAGTGTTTTACTGCAAAACGAATGGTTTATATCTTGTCCTGTGACCCATGAGCACTCCCTCAGCGGTGTCAGAGGAGCGATGCCAGTTTACATTAGTTTGGAACCGCTCCAGTTTATATAAATGGGTTAATCTAATACTCTGAATTGTGTGCTTTGAATTTAAAGGACAACTTGGTCTTTCCTTACTGATCTGCTCTTCGAGGCAGGCCAAACCTCACAGGAGTCAGACAGCGCAGCCAAAACCTCCTGCATTAACTGAGTTTGTAAGTTATTTTGTCCTTTATAAAAGGAAGTATTTTCTAACGTTATGTGAAGTAATAGAAGCGATCGTATCTTGCTAAATACAGTATTTTGCTGATCCTAGTGCAGTTAAAATGTTGATTTTTGTTTTGCTTGGTTTGTTGAGGCTGGAGAACGCTGATGGGAGCTGTCATTGAGTTCTGCAGTGTCCTCATGAGGGGCATTTGAGGGGCTGGGGCTGTTTTCTCTTCTCTGGTGCCCAGTGACAGGACCCGAGGGAACATCATGAAGCCATGTCAGGGGGTTTAGGCCGGAATATTAGGAAAAGGTTCTTCATTCAGAGAGTGTTTGGGCACTACCAGAGCTGCCCCGGGCAGTGGTGGAGTCCCCATCCCTGCAGGGATTGTGCAGATGCGGCACTTGGGGACATGGTTCAGCGGTGGCTCTGGCCGTGCTGGGTTAACCTCGGGCTCGATGATCTCAGAGGCGTTTTCTCACCTCAACAATTACAGGATTCTATGCAACAACACCCGCTGAGATCTGCACCTTTAGC
>VZTI01004187.1:506141-520635 GCA_013397865.1 Struthidea cinerea
CCGGTCCCGTTCCGGGCGGAGCAGAGCCTGGACCACCCCGAGCGGAGCGGAGCTTGAACCATCCCGAGCAGAGCCGTGCCGGTCCCGTTCCGGGCGGAGCCGTGTCGGTCCCGTTCCGGGCGGAGCCGTGTCAGTCCCGTTCCGGGCGGAGCCGTGTCAGTCCCTATCCGGGCGGAGCCGAGCCGGTCCCGTTCCGGGCGGAGCAGAGCCTGGACCACCCCGAGCGGANCATGTCAGTCCCGTTCCGGGCGGAGCCGTGTCAGTCCCTATCCAGGCGGAGCCGTGCCGGTCCCGTTCCGGGCGGAGCAGAGCCTGGACCACCCCGAGCGGAGCGGAGCTTGAACCATCACGAGCGGAGCCGAGCCGGTCCCGTTCCGGGCGGAGCCGAGCCGGTCCCTATCCGGGCGGAGCCGAGCCGGTCCCGTTCCGGGCGGAGCCGAGCCGGTCCCTATCCAGGCGGAGCCGAGCCGGTCCCGTTCCGGGCGGAGCCGTGTCAGTCCCTATCCAGGCGGAGCCGAGCCGGTCCCGTTCCGGGCGGAGCCTCCGCCCCTCCATGGCCGCCATGGCCGCTCCGCCGCCCGCCGAGCCCCCGGTGCAATCCGGCCGGCGCTGCCCGTCGCTGCTCGCCGTGGAGCCGCTGCTGTTCCTGGCCACCGTGTCCCTGGGGCTGCAGGGCCCGCTGGCCACCCAGTACCTGTGGGACCGGCTGGGGGCCGAGCGCGGCTACAGCGACCGCAACAGCACCGACTCCGCCGGCTGCGGGAACGGCAACGCCACCGCCGACCCCCTGCGGCAGGTGGGGACACCGGGGTACGGGAGAGCCCGGGGGAGAGGGGAGCTCTCGGTGTAGAGGAAGAGCTTAGGAGGAGAGGAGGGTCCGGGGGAGAGGGGAAGCACAGGGATAGATGGGGAGTCTGTGGGAGTGGGGAGCCCCAGAAGGAGTGGGAAGCTCACGGGGAACAGGAGGTCCCAGGGGAGAGGGGTATCCTGGGGGAGCACCAAGGGGAACAGGGAGCTCGGCAGGAGCAGGGAGCCCCTGGGAACGGAGAGTCCGGAGAGGAATGAGAGCTTGGGAGGACCAGGGAGCCCCATGAGGAGTGGGGAGCTCAGGATGGCACTGGCTGCTGTTGGAGCTCCTCAGCTGCCTGTTTCTCCTGCAGGAGGTGGAAGCCCTGGTGTCCCACTGGAACCTCTACATCAACCTGGGAGGTTTTTTCGTCAGCCTCTTCTCCGTGACTCTCTTTGGCCCATGGAGCGACAGCGTGGGCCGGTGGCCGGTGCTGGTCCTGCCGGCCACGGGCATGGCCCTGCAGACGGCCATCTACCTGCTGGTCATGTACCTGGAGCTGCATGTCGCCTTCTTCCTGCTGGGACGCATTTTGAGCGGCCTCACGGGTGACTACAACCTGATCCTGGCCAGCTGCTTCTCCTACGTGGCCGACACCAGCGAGCGGCGCGCGCGGACGTTCCGGGTGGCCATCCTCGAGGCGTGCCTGGGCACCGCGGGCATGGTGGCCAGCATTGGCGGTGGCCAGTGGCGCAAGGCCCAGGGCTACATCAACCCCTTCTGGCTGGCCTTTGCTGCCAGCCTTGCTGCCGCCCTCTACGCCGCTTTCTTCCTCCGGGAGTCGGTGAAGCAGAAGAAAGCGGCCAAGCTGTTCACGCTCAGCCACTACAAGGCTGTGTACAGGCTGTACACGGCCCCGGAACACCTGAGCTCCAGGTGGAAGCTGGCTCTGTACTCCTTGGCTTTCTTTCTGATTGTCACGGTGCATTTTGGAGCCAAGGACCTCTATGTTTTGTATGAGCTCGGCTTCCCTCTCTGCTGGGCTTCCGACCTGATCGGGTACGGCTCTGCCGCCAGCTACCTGGCTTACCTGAGCAGCCTGGTGGGGCTGAGGCTGCTGCAGCTCTGCCTTGAGGACACCTGGGTGGCAGAGATAGGACTGATCTCCAACATTGCTGGGCTGGTGGTGATTTCCCTTGCTGCCACAACACCACTGATGTTTACAGGTGATGCTGAAGTCTTAAACCCCTGTTTCTCAGGCTTTTAGCATATTGATGCTGATGATGTGCTTCTGGAAGTTCAGGCACGTGAGGAAGTTCTGCCTTGTGCACCAAAAATACTGTGGCAGTGTTGGCCAAACACTAAAGTTGGAAGTGCATCCATGTAGTCCCTAGAATGTTAGGCTTCCCAGAGCTGTATTACACTGCAGACACAGACCAAAGTGCTTTATGAGATCCAGGAGGGTGAATTGCATCTAAATATAGCAGGGAGACACTGCCAGCAGCTGCAGATTTCTGGGACTGACTTTGGAGACCTTATTTTTCAGTTGAGCATTTCCCTAATGTGCCATGTCTTGCTCACAGGTTACGGGATTCTGTTCCTTTCCATGGCAGCCACTCCAGTCATCAGATCCAAGCTCTCCAAGCTGGTCAGTGAGACGGAACAGGGTAAGGAATTAGCCACTGTGCTTAAAACAGGTCCTGATCACTGTCTTCTTGGAACATTGAAACCAAACTCTGGGGAGGTTAGGAGTTCCCTGGCTGCTCTGGACTCCTGTGCCCCTGCATTCACCCTCAGGCCCGGGGTAATGTTTTATTTTTTTTCTCACCTAATTGTCATTCTTTGATTCAGACTTGCTGCGTTTTCAGGATGAGAGCAAGAGAAGAAATAGTTCATTCATCCATCCGTTCGTTTCCAAAACATTTACAAGGAGCAAGAGTTAAAGTGGGTTACGTAACGAGGAGAAAAGGGTCATTCTCCTGACCATAACTTTCCTCTGTAGATCAGTAACAGTGGGAAGAACCAGGTGTTGTTGGAGGGTTGTATCATTGACCATGGTGAAAGATCATGGGTAACCCTCAGGAGGAGCGTATTTGCCTTTTGCCCAGTTCTGTGTTTGGAGGGCTTGCACTTGCCGTGAAACAGAGCATAGGAATGTCTCCGAGGCAGACGGAGGGAGGAGGGAATCCAGGTGGCAACGATCGAAAGGTGATTTTGCACAGTTCATGTTTCTTATTTTAGAACGGCCACGGCGCGTACGGCGGATTTGTGGCGCTAAATCTTCTGCTGTACTTAATGTTTAACAAGTGATAAGAGGTGCTTGGCAATAAACGGATCTATAGAGCCCTGGCCTGAAGCATTTGCAATCCAGCTGATAGATAATATCCCTGGCCAGCTCCTGATACACATCCTGCAGCCACAGGGTGGACCTGCCAGGCCAGCCCTGTGTCCCGCCTTACCGCACTTGGTGCTCACAGCTTTCTGATGGCAAGTTCAGCCCCTTGGGGAGACGGGCAGAATCCACTGAGGGTGGTGTGTTACAGCTGTTTATAGGCAATAACCACCTGTTATCTCACCGTTAACCTCTTATCTCTCTTTTCCAGGTGCTCTCTTTGCTTCTGTTGCCTGCGTGGAAGGGCTGTGTTCGCTCGTGGCTACAGGAGTGTTCAACTCTCTCTACCCTGCCACCTTACACTTCATGAGGGGATTCCCGTTTCTTTTTGGGGCTATAATCCTTCTTATTCCAGCAGCTATCCTTGGGTAATTTACTTCAAATGCCTGAACTTTGCCGTGCCATGTCATGTGGAAAATACTATTTAGTCTTAGGATAGAAGCTGGCAGTTTTAAGGTGTATTTTCAGTTATGGTTGTGAGAGGGTGATTAGTGCCCCAGTAAACAGAGGTGCAGGTCATTTCTTTTGGAATCTGGGTGCTAGGGGTAAACCTGCAGCCTGAGTGATGTAGCTGCTCATATTCAAAGTGCTTCAAAGCCTCACTCCACCCTCAATGGAACCCAAAATCTGGAATTGAATCTGAACGTTCTTCATGGAGGAGGTGGAGCTCTCTCAGCAGTCTCTCTTCCTGTAATTTCTTTATCAATTAAAGCAGAAGTTTTGTTGTGATAGAAGACAAATCCTCTGGGAGAGGGAATGTGTTGGGATTTGCACAAGTGCAACAGCTCCTGGCAGGGTCATTTTGTTTTGTTCCTCTGAAACTTGTAAGACTCAGTTCAGCAACATCCCCATGTGCCTTTGAAAGCTGAAACTGTTCATTCTTTTCTAGGTGGATACAAATCTGGGATTCAAAACACGACTACAATCACTTCCAAGATGCTTCCCTGTCCCCTAGGAAAGACTGAATTTAGCAACAAGGAATTGTCCAGCACAGCAGTGTCCACCTGAAGATTGCACTTTATTCTTCCCTCAAAGGACAGATGAGTGTGGGAGGGACACCCCGCTTGTCCTTACTAACTTTTGAATGCCAAATAGTTGGAAATCACAGGAGGAACTTGATTTGGAGCTGTGAATGCCTCCTCAACGTTGTGTTGGCTCATCTGTCAGAGAAAACCCAAGAGACCCAAAAGCCAATCAAGGTGTTTTGGGGGCCTTTTGCAAGGCTGGTTTGTGGTTTGGTGGGGCCAGAAGGCTCTGCCGTGCTTTTAGTGGGGAGAGAGGACTGAGTTCTGGTTTGATTGCCAAGCATTTCCACCTCTGAGTACTGCAGTGTGTAGCAGATGAGCTGCTGGTGTGGCTGAGGCACCCGGCAGTGTCCTGCTGGGGGGGAAGATCTGCGCTCCAGATCATCCTGTTACCAGTAAAAACCCAACAAATGTGACATGCCAGACCACAAAAGTCCTCATGGAGAGGGGCAGTTCAGCACAGGAGTGCTGCTGCTGTCCCTGCTGACTGAACCAGCTTTAGTTTTGCAAGTCAGAGGTGTCCTAAGGAGAGGATCTAACTGATGAAGTGTTGGTAGGAATGGCCAGGGGCACGTCCTGCCCTCAGCCCAGGATCTCAGAGGTGTTTTTGAGAAGTAACAGATCATCTGAGAATACTGGAGAGCCAGTAGAATAAATCCTGGGCTGGGAGGGACCCAGAAGGATCCTTGAAGCAACTCCTGTAGGTGCCTTAATTAACAGTTGCCAAACCCGATGAACTTAAGGCTAAAATGATTGGAATTTTTTCCCCTTACGCTGCAGAACAGCTTGATAGGTGTGCCCCAGTCATGTGCAATCACTGCTGTGCTTATCCAGAGCTCTTCCTCAGCAAGCTGGTGTGGGGACAGGACTAGTGTCTTTAAGATTAATTTTTTTTTCATTGTATGTGGCATAATTTTGTCTTAATGACCTTTGCTGCCTGGTTTGGGATCTGTTAATGCCAGCAAGCAAACCCCACGTCCATGGTGCTTATAATTGTTCTTTCCAAAGCATTACCTGTGTTGCTGCAATCCTTTTTTTTTTCCTTCAACGTGCCATAAACCAGCAGTTCGGTGTGCACTGCACTGCACACGCTGTTCAGGTACATGCAGTAATGACTTTGCTGTTACTTTCAGGATGAATAAAACCTCCATGCTATTTTATGGTTCATAAAACTCTGGATATCTTGTGCAGCTGCTGATTTCCTTTGTCCTTGACTCGTTCAGGGCTTCTGTCCATTATTTTCATTCTCAGCCCTGTACTGGAGACTTTAATAAAGAAGGAGCAGCAGGGATTTATCTGTCTTGTGGAGAATGAGCATGTGAGAGTGAAAAATCAGGAAAAATGCAGGTTTGGGTCTTGCAAGCAGCCCAAACTTGCTTTTCCTGACCACCAGAGTAAAGCTTGCAGGAGAGCTTCATCTGAAACCTGTCTTCGGTGTGCAGGAAATGTGAAATGCTTGTAGCCAGCTTTGCCTCTGTCCACTGGGGAGCTTGTGGTAGGAGCAGGAGAGCTGGGGAGCAGAGAGGCAGGGAGGCTTTAAGAACTTGGTGTTCCTCCACTGGCTCCAAGAAGTTGTGCCAGGGAGCACAGGTCTGATTGCTGGGCTGAGCCTGGAGTTGGCCTCCCCGAGGAACAGGGCATGCTGTGAGTGCTGCAGTAGATGTTTGTGGTTGAACCAATTGTGAAGCAAAGTCTTCTCCGCTCCACGGAGGCCAATTCAAGCAGCTGCTCGGTGGTGTGCAGCCAGGTGAGACCTGGCTCTGCGTGGGGAGAGATTCGATGGCAGCTATTATGCCTTATTAAAAAAATTAAGCCAGCGTTTTTCTAGGCTGTCCTCCAAGAGTTGCAGCAGTGGGGCCGTGGCTGGTGGCAGCAGGCAGAGTCCCTGGGGATGCAGTGCGTCGGCCCGTGCACAGGGGAGGGGGAAGTGAGAGGTTCCTGCAGGGAATGGTGCTCGGGAATGTCAGTTCTGCTTCACGAGGGCAAGGGAAAGCAAGTGTGAAAAGCCTGCAGGGAGAGAAGCACGTGATGCAGACAAAGGAGCGAGGATTCAGAGTAAAAACCGGATTTATTAATAACACCTGATAGAATAACTCCAAACACTTTTGACATGGCAGAGCGAAGGAATGAGGGAGGGTGAGGACAGAGGAATTCATTTCCTTGGGACTGCTCCAGCTGGAAGGGGCTGGGTGTGGGATGTTTTGCCAGAAGTGGGGCAAGTTCATTGAGGTGAAGATAATGATGGGGAAACAGGAGGAGTCACGGTCTGGGCAGCTGGAGCAGGAGATGGGATCTGGTTTCAGGTGAGACACCCGAGCTGTGGAGAACAAGTAAATCTCCACGCTGAATGCTGGGTGAGGAGGTTGATTGCTACAGAGCTCCTGGGAAACAAGACACGATCATCTTACCAGGTATTATTGCAGGGAGAAAAATCCTTGGGACTGTTTGTGCGGGACTCCTTCAGTGGCCATGGAGGCCCTGACATTGAGTTACTGAAGGCTTTTCCCTGAAGCAGCTCACAGGAGGCTTTTATCCTTTGGCAGATTCACCTTTGGGCTCATCTGCTGGCTTCTTGCTATTTAATCTGGAGATTAGATGGATTCTAATTCTGTTGAACGCTGGGCAGATACGGCTATTAACCTTTCACTGGAGAGCAAAGATGCTGTTAACTGTGGGCTGATAAGAACTATCCATAAAGCACCAGAATTAACTTCTCTTTTTTTTTTTTTTTTTGCCAGAAATGTTCGTGGATCCAAGCCAAAAGAAAAGTGTTTGTGTTCCTGACAGTTAAAGCAGGGCTTCGGGGAGAGCCAGGAGGAGGACAAGGCGGCTGAGACGCTTTGTTACCTCCTGAAAGGGTTGAGTTTTTCTCCAGCAGGGATAGGAAGAGGAGCCTGTTGCTTCTGCAAGGAGATTCAGCAGCCTGGAGCGTGGAATTCAGGGATTTGTGTCAGGATTCCTCACCAGCAGTGTTGGCAGCAGGCACTGATGGTCTTGCTCCCAGCTGGAGCATCCTTTGCCAGCCCTTTGCATCAACTTCACTTTTTCTTGATATTTTAAGCTGAGGAGCTGCAAAAAGCCCCGGTGGGTGTTGAGGGGAGGTCGGTAGGAAGAAACAATTGGAATCGCATCCAGCAATGAGTAGGGACAACCCCAAGGAGCTCAGCCAGGGCTGTGGGGGTGTGTGGTGGTCAGCAGAGAGATGCACCAGCTCCTGCTGAAGGCACAGAGCACGGGAGTTCGGCTGTGGAGCAGTGACAGGATAAAATACAGCCACAGTGAATAATAACTCCACAAACACAGCAATTAGCATCTTCCCTGCATGGATATAACTTTTCCAGGGTCGCAGTCCAGCCTCCAGCGCCCTGAAATCAGAGACCTGATAAAGTGGTGAAGCCGAGACCTCAGATGGAGGGAAGGAGGGTATTTTAAAAGCACTTTTTGCAGAGATCCTGCGGAAACTTCAGGTGGTCTAACCCCAAACTTCCATTGCCAGAGTTAAGAGCACACAGTGGTTTTGCAGCACTGGGAGGTGGAAGTCCCACGAGGAGGGAAGGAGCTCTTGTGATAAAGGGACGTTGCTGGGAAAGATAAAGCAGTTCAGAAGGCCCCTGTGGGTTATCTTTCCCAAACACAAAGATTTTGTCAGGGCTTAGTTTTTATTTGCCCTTTCCTGCTCTCAGTTTCTGACCACAAGGATATTCCTGGGGCACGCAGCAGAGCCCCACATTCCTCTCAATTGCTCTTCTCTCCCGTGTGTCCTCTTGTGATGGATTCTCAACACTTCTCCAATTTTCAGTCCTTGGAAGAGCCTTCCTCTTTGGATGCATTTCTGAGGGAAGCTGCAGCTGCTTGTGGGGTCTGGATGGTGCCAGGTTCCCTCACAGCCCCTGCATGTCCTGCCACCCCACGTGGAAGACACATAATCCATCCCAGAGCCCACCCTGGTTTGGCTCGCCAGGCGCCGTGGGGAGAGGGGCCGAGGGGCTTGTATTTGGAGGGTGAGGAGGGAGTAAAGAGCCACAGGTTTTCTCTCAAAGATGGGAAAAAGTCAGGAGGGATAAATTTGGACCCACACAAAAAAGGGGTCAGCTGGGAGTCTCTGAGGCTGCTGTGCTGGTTCTAGCTCTGCCCCAGGGAGTGCAAACAGTCCAGCCCGTTCTCCGACCCGGCCGAGGAGTCCCGGGAGGAGCGGCCCTGGAGAAAGCGGATGATTTTGTCAATCGTCGCCTCCTGGTACTCGTGGGACCACCTGTATTCGAGGGGAAAACGCAATACTTGCTTTCTCTGCTGTGTGTGGGGTGCCACAAGATAGCTCCATTCATTTGGGCCGGGAGCCAGAGGCCCCTTTCCTCCACCCCAGCTCTCCAGGAGCTCCTTGGATGCCCTGCCAGGCTGGCATGCACAAAGGGAAGGCAGGAGGGGAAAGAAACCCAGGCGAGCTGTGAAACCTGCCAGCATCACTCCTGCCTGGGGCGGGGTGTCCTCCTGGCAGTGACTCCTCTGTCACCCAGAGGAGCCCCAGTACAACACCAGCAGCAGGGATGTGGTGGAAACCTTTGCTCCCTGCATGCTCTGGAGCACCTGGAGTGACTCACAGTCCCTTTGACCCGTTCTGCCTCCCCCATCTGTTTGTCCCAACGTCCTTGGGCTCTTTGCTGCTCCTGATGCGAGCTGTTCTCTCCAGGTGTCGAGGAACCCCATGGCAGAGCTGGCTGTTACTTACATGATGCCATTGAATTTCAGGACAGCCCTCATGTCCTTGGGAAGCGTTTCTGGGTCCGGCCACTCAAAATGGTCTGTGACAGGTACAATGTTCTTCCCAGAGTTCAGGGCTGTCACAATCTCCTGCAGGAACAGAACGTGCAGGTCTTCATGGCCTCTATCAGCCCATCACCGACTCCCTCCCACTGCAGTGTTCACACAGCTCCCACCTGGTGGCATCTCTTACCTTGTGTACCCAGTCCTTGCACTCGGGGTCCTCCATGCATTTGTCCAGTGCGTTCGGCGAGAGGACCAGCACAAAATTCCGGGCACTCAGGACGCTCTGGAGCAGTTTATCTTCAAACTTCCCTGCCTCCAGCTTCTCCACATCGATGAACACGCTGAAGCCGTGGAGCTGCAGGTGGACCTTCAGCAGGCTGGTGGCAAGAGGGGACAGCACCATGAGGAGAGGTTTCATGTGCTGTCCCACCATGTTGGCTGAGACACGGTGAGACAGAGGAGCAGGGAATGAGATGCCAGCTCCAGCCCAGCCGTCTGGGCACGTGCAGAGAACTCGAGGAGCTGACACTGACTCCCTGCTGGGATCCCCTACAGCCCTCCGAGCGTGAGGAAAGGGTCACTCAGTGCCAGAGTGGCGGTGACAGGGCTGGGAATTGACCTGTCCGCTGTGCAGGTTATCATGTGTGCTGTCCCCATTTTTTCTGCAGCTTTTGGCAGCCTCCCCTCCTCCCCATTCCACACTTTTCCCACCCACCTTCCCTCTGGGCTTTGCTGTTCCCTGCAGGACTCACCTGGCCAGCTGCGAGCCGGTGCTCCTCCGGTAGCTGATGAACACATCGGTCCCGTTGGACGTGGTTTGCAGCGTGATGGGCGAGTGAAGCGTTTCTAGGCAGCGCAAAACAACCCCCAGAAGTTAAAAACCACCCGGCAGCTGATCCCAAACACCCCTCCACACCCCTCCCTCCCCCTGGGAGCCGCACCCCTGGCCGCGGTGAGGATGCGGACGCGGTGGAAGCCGGTGTGGATGTGACAGTCCTCCTGCAGCTGCTGCTCCGTCACGCGGTGCAGGAAGTTGCGGTCGATGCCGCAGGTGAGCAGGTTGTAGGTGTACTGCCGGAATTTGGGGTCGATGCCCCCCAGCCAGTCGGCCAGGTTGCTGCGGTCGCAGGTGGAGTAGTTGGCGAAGGTCTTGAGCTCCGTCAGCTCCCGGAAAAACCTGGTGGAGGAACAAATGGAGCGCTTAGAGACACGTGGGACCACATCTTTTACGGGCTCAGGAGGGAGTGCAGCTCTGTGCTGGGGTGAAGGATGAGCTACGGGAAGAGGAAACAGAAGAACAGCAGGATGGGAGTGCTGGTCCTCGGGACACCGAGGTGTGAGGAGCTCAGCTTGCAGGATCCCCCTTGCCCTGTGCCACAGGTGCTCTTCCCCCACCCACACCTCTGCCATGCAGTGGTCCCATCACAGAAATCTCTCTGGGACTGCAAAGTGCAGTGGAAGAGCCCTGGCAGGCCAGGTTTTGCATCTGGAGGATCTCCATCCTTGTTTTTGCAAGAAGGGAAAGGCAGAGACCTTGTCCCTGGCTCTGCCGCTGTGGTGATGGCCATGAGGGAGTTCAGTGTGCCCTGGTGGTGGTCCTACCTTTTCCGAGTGATGCTGGAGTCCATTCCCAAATCCTTCTGCAGCTCCTGCTCTGTCAGCCTCAGGAGAATGTCCCCATCCACCTGGTGATCCTGCCAAGAGAAAGCCAGGCTGGAAAGGTCCCAGGAAAAGCTGCTGGGTGAGATGCTTACACCTCTGCTGCAAGATGGGGCAGAAGTGTCCCTCCAGCCAGCACAAAGCCCTACCAGGAATCTCTGGCAGTATTTATTGAATCCAATCTGCTGCAGCCACGTCTGCACCTCGCAGGACTTCCAGTTGGGAACCGTGGGCAGGATGCGCCGAGGAACCTCCTCCCCTATCGTGCGCAGCACCTTTTTGGCCAGGGAGGAGGTGGTGCTGCTGGTGGAGTAGCACACAATCCTCTTCAGGCTCTGCGTAGCCCCGATCTCGCTGAAAATCTGGGGGCACAGAGGGAGGAGATGTCACTTTGCTTCCCCTCATCCTCTTCCCAACAAGCTGTGCCGGGCCAGGCGAGGACCAAGGTGTTTGGTGAGCAAAAGACACCCAGATGCAGCTGTGGCACTCCCTCCCTTTGTCACCGCCTCCCTCCAGGCCAACCTACCCTTTACCTGTGTTTTCTTCTGCCTGGCTTTGATGGCGGCCTCGGTGCAGAGGTAGAAGGCGGCGATGCACTGGGCCTCCAGCCGGGAGCTGTCCAGCAGGGGCACCAGGCGCTGCAGGTCCTGCGCCGTCCGCCCCTGGACGTTGTCACCGCTGCCCAGCATCCCGCGGGCGAACTGCTCCGGGTCCAGCGAGGCGATGAAGGGCTCCACCAGAGCCAGCGTCCCCGAGCGCTCCACCTCCTTCTCGATCTCCTTGTTGGTGGCCAGCACCGTGATGGCCAGGCAGGCGTGCAGCCGGATCAGCTCGTCGTCTTTGGAGAACGCCAGCGGGAAAAGCCACTCTGCCGCCTTCTTCTCGATCATCAGGCGCTGGTTGGCCTGGCCCCCGTACATGGCGCAGTTGGCCAAGGCCATGGCGCAGTGGCGCAGCACGGCAGGGTCCGTCCAGCGGCACCAGTAGAGGATGGCGTCCAGGCCCCCGTCGGAGATGAGCTGGAAGCAGGTCTCCTCCGTGTGCTTGAACATGTGCTCCAGGATCCCGGAGACGCTCTGAGCCAGCTGGGGGACGTCCCGCTCCTTGGCTAAGTTCAGGATCACGCCCAGACCGATCCGGGCGAGCCGGTCCCTGTGGGAAGGAGAGGCAGGTGAGGGGCAGATGGAGTGAGAACAGTGGCTGGTGTGTGGCCCATGCCTTGGTGATGTTTATCCCCAGATGTTTCCTTGTGGGACACAGCTGCCAGATGTGCAATGCAGCAAGAGGCAACAGGCTGGTGTTGGAAAAACCTGTCTGGGTCTGATGGAAGAACTCGTGATGGGGTGCACAGTCCAGGACCCCCTTGCTGGGTGCTCTCATGCTCGAGGTAGGATGTTCGTAGCAATTAACAGGCAGGGTAGGTTAATGCCGGGCTGGAGATGGGTCTGCTGGGCCAGCATTTCTGTGGTGTGGAGATGTTTTGGGGTGAAACTTGTTTGTCCCCTGAGCACTGCTGCCAGTGCTGTCAGGGCAGGGCTGTCACATCTGGATAAGCAGCCAAGCAGCCCTGTCCACAAATGGGACAAGGGGGGATCTGTCTGTCCTGGGATGGCAGCTGGAGGGAAGCTCTTTATTTCCTCTTCTGCAACAAGACAGCAGGAGCCTGGGCTAGGTGGCCAAGGGCCACCAGTTGCTGCTTGGCCATGGCTGACACCTTCCACCACACCAGGCTGCTCCAAGCCCTGTCCAACCTGGCCTTGGACACTTGCAGGGATGGGGCAGCCACAGCTTCTCTGGGCACCCTGTGCCAGGGCCTCACCGCCCTCTGAGATGAGCTCTTGGCTGTGCTCCCATGAGCTTTCCTGGGGCGAGTGGCAGCTCCGTTCCTGCCCTCAGCAGTGGCCATTTGGTGCCGTGGCAGAGCTGCTCTGTTTGTGAGGCAGCAGTGGCACGGGTGCCCCATGCCCTGCTGCTCACGAGGGCAGTGGCACTCGGTCCCCAGCGACGGTGGGGTGATGGCACGCCAGCCTCTGTGCTGGCAGGCAGGAAGAGCATTTCTGGGAAGCCTGTGACCCACAGGGCTCTCAGTGACCTTGGGGTGGGTTTGACAGGAAGTGTTGTGGAGAGCGCTGGGGGAATAAAAAAAAGCCTTCAGCCTGGGTCTGGCTCCGAGCCCGGACTCAGCCATGGAGCGGGATGACAAACACGGCCCCAACAGGCCCCCTGCAGCCGCAGATGGAGCCAGGACCTGTCCAGCTCCCAGCTAAACACCTCTGCTGCTGTGCACAGACTGGGAGAGCTCTGTAAGTGAGAGGCTTGGACCCAAGAGGGAACCCCACACCTCCCTGCCATCGCTCAGAAGTTGTGGGAAGCCCATGGCCCATGAACTGCTCCTGGAGCAGAGACAACAACTCCAGCAAATGCTTTCTCTTGCTAAGAAGCTGAGTGCTGAATGCAGCCCGTGCCAGTGATGCTTCCTGGGATTAAATTCCACCCTAATGGGCTTTCCTGATTTAGCTGCCGCTTATTTTTGCCTGCCAGTGCATGCAGTGAGGCCCAGGCTGTGAGTCCGCAACCTTCCAGCAAGAGACATCCCCCAGGGAGCCGGAGCACCTTTGGCCAGGCTCCCTCCACATACTTTCCAGAGCCCTGGCTGGCTGGGTTAGAGAGCTCCAAGGGAGAGCAGAGCTGGCAGAGTGCATTTGGGGTGTTGGAAGGGAGAGCTGTGCGTGGGTGCTGCATCAGCAGTGCTGTGATTTAGACGTGTCGGGTGCCACGTGTGCACGTGCATCTGTGTACACACACACACACACACACACACACTCAGGCACACGCTCCCACCCCACTGTGCCCACGCGCTGACAAAGACATCCCAGCATCTCTCACCTGTCCTGGACAGCATCTGAACTAGGGGCCGAGGGCTGCTGACCAGCTGACCCCTCCTTATGGCTTCATTCCAGCCCTGGTCAGCAGTGGGAAGGCTCTGGAAAGTGGCTTTGTCCTCCTCCTCCTCCTCCTCCTCCTCCTGCTGCAGTTATGGCTAAAGAGGAGTCACGTCTTGCCCTTCGGGTCAGATGCTCTGAGCCAGCCAAACTGACTCAGCTCAGCCAGGCTGAGGGGGGGCTCAGGAGGACACCCCAGCCCTCACCCACATCCCTGAGAGGGGGCTGGTCCTCCTCCCTCCAGCTGTGGGGGAAGGGAGCAGCTCACGGTCATCGCCTGGACGTGAAGGAGGGACCCTCTGCACAAGTGCTGGGTGTGGGGGGATGTGGTGGGGATTCGAGGGAGTTTGTGCAACTGGGAGGACCCAGAGCAGGGAAATTTGGGGTGGGATGGGTGAAGGATGGTCAAGGCCAGCTTGGATGGACTTGGAGCAACCTGGTCTATGGAAGGTGTCCCTGCCCATGGCAGAGGGTTGAGATGAGGTCTTTAAGGTCCCTTCGAACCCAAACCATTCTGGGAGCTGGCGGTGCCCGGGGCAGTGGGGAGGGCTGTGCCTGGCAGGGTCAGGGGCTCTGTGCAGACTCACCTGTTTTCCGCCACCAGGATCTGCTCCAGGAGTTTTCCTGCCTGGCACTTGGTCTCCAGCTCGGCGGTGTAGAGCAGGTTGAGCAGCAGGTCCAGGCCACCCTCGAGGCGGATCACATCGCACAGCACCTTGGCCACGTCTCTCCCCACGGCGGGCATCCCCCAGGCCTCCTCCACCAGCCGGAACACCTCGGACAGGGCCGCCCGCAGCCCCTCGGGGCTGGCCGCCTGCGTGGCGTGGGCGATGGCCCGGCGGAGGACGGGCAGGACCCGCTCCAGCGCCTCCCGCACCTCGGTGCCCACCCCGGGGGAGACCCCGCCGTGCTCCCGGGCGCTGCC
>VZTI01004187.1:520792-531876 GCA_013397865.1 Struthidea cinerea
GGGGGACGGGAGGGGGGATGCGTCCCGCTCCCCCCTCCGCCCTGCCGGGATGCGGAGCTGGAAGCGGAGCGGGATCCGCCTTCCCCGAGCCGGGCTCAGCATCCCGGTCCCCGGGGCTGATGTCACCGGGCGCAGGCGCCGCCTCTCCAAGGAGGGGCTCGGTCCCGGCAGCTGCAGCCCCCTCCCGCTGCAGATCCCCCCAGACCCCTCCTGCCACCAGCAGCGGAAGGACTTAACAGAAGCGTGGATGTGGCTCTTGGGGACGTGGTTCGGTGGTGGGCTTGGCAGTGCCGGGATAACGGCTGGAGTCGGTGTTGGAGGGCTTTTCCAACCTAAATTCTGTGATTCTGTGGTTGTGGCCTTTCAGCGCTTAAATAGGGCTCATAAAAAGAAAGGGAAAGTGGCTTTTTAAGCGAATAGATAGCGATAAGACAGGGAGGAACGGTTTTAAAATAAAAGACGAGGGATTCCGATTAGATAGTAGGAGAACATTTTTACTTGTGAGGTACTTGTTCAGGGAAGGTGTGGATGTCCCAGCCCTGAAAGTGTCCAAGGCCAGGTTGGACGGGGCTTGGAGCAACCTGGTCTAGTGGAAGGTGTCCCTGCCCATGTCGGGATTTGGAACTAGACAGTCTTTCCTTTTCAACTCAAACCATTCTATTCCACAGCCCTCCCTTGTCCCGCCCGAGCTGGTCCTGCTGTCCCCAGGGCCAAAATCCCCCCATGGTGCCCGAGCTGCTGCTGCGGTGTCACTTCCATGGCAGGCAGGGACCCCCAGGCTGATTTTGCAGCACATCTCTTCAGGACCCTCTGTGAGCAGCGAGGGGGCACAGGGTGGGGGTAAAGGGGACCGGGCACCGCGGTGGTCACGGTGAGGCTGTGACCACCCTGGCACAGTGTTTTGAACTCGTTTGGTATCAGCAGGGGGCAAATACCCCCTGCTCGGTGGAAATTCAGAGCACCTCTTCTGGGTGGGCTCGGGATTTGCATGATAAAAGAAAGAGCAGAGGCAGCCCGGGCCTCTTTTGTTTTCTTTTTTCCGGGCCAGACGTGCTCAGGGCAGAAATGCTTAAATGCTTTGGGCATTTCTCGGATGTGCTGGGAGGAGCAGCTTAAATCCTTGGCTCCAAAACCAGGTTGTTGCCAGGTCAGCTTGAGCCTTAAATTCAGGTTGATGTTTGGATGTGACAGAGTCGCTTTTAATCCTCTCTGAATCCACTACGAAGGGACAGACAGAGGAAAGAGACATCATCCCGCAGGGAAGCTCGGCGAACAAGGCATCCCGAGCTGCACAAAACGCCGGGAGAAGGTCGGCACAGAACCAGTAAGGATTTTCCCGATAAATTATTATTAATCAGGGGTAACCGTATGGGCCATTGCAGTGTAGAGCAGCAGAGGGGTTTGCTGCCCGGGGGCAGCAGAATTCAAACCATTCCCTTAGGCTTGTCCTGACTAGCCCAGAGAGCTGAGCTTTGCTTTGCTTTGCTTTTAGTTTTGCTTTGCTTTGCTTTTCGGGAGGGATTTCCAGACCCGGCAGCCTGGGCTCTGGAGCTGCAGCGGTTCCCAGGCTTGTCCTGGGGGATCAGCCCCATTTCCCGAGTTCTCCCCACTGGCTCTGCTCAGCCCTTGGCTGCAGGATCTCCCCGGGGCCCCTTTATCCAACCAACCCCTCTCCTGGGATCTCCTGCTGGCAGGGAAGGGCTCGCTGAGCCTTCCTGGGTCTGTGGCCGGTGGTTGGGAGCCTGGAGCAGCAGCAGGAGGGAGCTTTGTCTTAGCTGATCAGCCAAAGCAGCTCAAACAATGCCCAGCCCTTCTCCCCCAGAGCCTCCCGCAAGCCTGAGCCCTCCCGGGGCTGTTGTCCCCTAGTATTGGTTCAACAGGGATGGGATGAGGCCGTAGCGCTAGCACTTGGGGACAATGCCAGCCCTGCCAGGGCTGAGGCCAGGGGACAAGGAGTGGGGTGAGGGCTGCGGGAGAAGTTCAGCCTCACGAGCCCGTGTCTGGTAGCTGCCCTCAGCTCCCCAGGGCTTCCAGGTGGAAATGCCTGTCTCAAAACCAAGTAAAGCTCTGTCCAGCAAGATGCCAGGAGCAGACGATGCCAGGAACTGCCTGTGTCTGAGCTGGCAGAGGAAAGACCCCTGGAGAAGCGGGCACCCTGCTCGGGTTTCTCTCCCCCAAAATCTTGCATCACTTAAAGCCCAAAGCTCCCCCACTCCTGCCCAAGGGCTGGGACAGATCCCATGGAGCTCCCGTCCCAGCAGAGGCAGAAGAGGCAGGATTGCTGCAGCCTCGTGTGCATTTGCTCCTTGCCCCTGATTAAATAAACATCCCAGAGTTTATCAGGAGCTGCCAAAAGAGCTGAGTCGACATTAATTAGTAACCGAAAAGATTGGTTGGAAGGGGAATGACGGGAACAAAATACACAGGCTTTTGTTTGCCTTCTGCAGTGAAAGTGCAGAGGGCTCCTGCCCCCGGCCGCCCACCTCTGGCCTCTGGTCCCCATTCACAGAGGTGGCACCTGCCCCATCCCAAACCACCGTACCCTGGGGCTCCCCACGTCTGTTCCCAGCCTTGACAATGATGAAGCTGAAATCCCGAGAATAAGCCCTCCAAAATGGTGACATTTTGGGCAAGCGTAAGCCAGGGGCTGTTCCCTTTGTCCTCTGAGCATCGCTCCCCCCTCCCACCTCATTTGGGTTTTTGTCTTGCCAAGACCAGGCTGGGAGGCAGCGGGGAGCTTTTACACCATGAGGGATGTTGTGAAAGGAGTGTGGCAGGACCTCAAAACAGATTCCTGGCTCTGGCCTGCTCACTGAACGGTGCCCAACCTGCACCAGGGCTGGGGAGGAGCTGCCCCTGAGCGTGGGGAGTCCTGTCCCCCCCCAAACACACCAGGACTGTGGGGGAAGCTGGGTGGGAGATCACCTCTGCCCCTTTTCCCCTGTTCCGACCTTGGGCTGTTTGCTTTCTCCCGCCGGGGCAGGCTGAGCAAACAGAGGACGCGGGGGCTCTGCCCGGCTCCAGCCCGCACAGTCGCAGGAGGGCTGCGCTCCCGGACACCCAGGATGAGGCTGCTCTTCCCTGCCCTCGTGCTGGCCCTGCTCGCCACCACCCGAGCTGCAGAAGGTGAGCTTTAGCCAGCCAACCCCATGCCAGGTGCCTTGGGGATGGAGCAAGAGCGGCTCCTGGGCTGATGGAGGGGCTGGGCAGCCCGGGCAGGGTGGGGAGGGAGCGGCTGGTGGCCGTGGCCGCGTTGGCTGTACCCTGCAGGATGGGGAGAAAGCAAGTGGGCAGCACATGGGTGTCAGTGGTGCCCTGGCAAATCCCTGCCCATCCCACAGTTGGGCACAGAGCTGGGACCATGGCACAGCCCAGCCCATGGCTCCCATCCCAGCGGGACCTGGCTGGGAGCAGGGCAAGGAGCCGCTGGAACCCCTGGTGATGGAGTTAACCATGAAGAGGTGGGGTACCCCCAACCAGGACATCCCCAAGTTTGTTTTCACCCCTGGGGCTGGGCTGGGGGGGAGGCACAGGCCCCACTGCCCACGCTACATGACTCCTCCTGAGCTGTGGGGTGGCTTTTGCAGACTCCTGCGAGGGCCGCTGCGAAGAAGGCTTCGATGCAGGGCACAAGTGCCAGTGTGACACCTTCTGCGTGTACTACCAGAGCTGCTGCAGCGACTACTCCACCGTCTGCAAAGCCAAAGGTACTGTCCCCACGGCCACCCTCCTGGCCAGGGCACGGGGGGAATGGGGTGGCTGTGGGTGCCCCACGCTGTGGGGCTCAGAGGGTCTGTGCTGGGGCAGCTCTGCATCCACCCATGCCCGCAGGGTGAAGCCAGCACCAGGATTTGCTGCAGCGCAAGGGGTTTTTGGGAGCTGGCTCATTGCCACCTGCAGCCTGGGATCTGTGCTGTTTGGATAGATCGGATAGTAGGAAAAATGTCTTCGCTGAAAGGGTGGTCAGGCATTGGAATAGGCTGCCCAGGTGGAATCACCATCCCTGGGAGTGTTCTGAAAGAAGTGTCCTTGTGGCACTCGGGGACGTGGTTTAGTGTTGGCAGTGCTGGGTTAAATTGGACTTGGTGATCTTGGAGGGCTTTTCCAACCTTAACAATTCCATGATTCTATAAATCTGCACTGCCTGGGAGGGAGCGTCTGTGCACCCAAACCCAGTGGGAACCAACCTGCTCCCTCCTGCAGTGACCCGGGGAGACGTCTTTGCCCTGCCGGAGGATGATTACCTGGACTACAACCTCACTGTCGACTTCGTCACGGACGAGGTGCCCGTGGCAAACCCCACAGAGCTGCCCACAGCCCCGGTGCTGGTGGAGACCACACCAGAGAGCAAGCCAAACCCTGAGGAGACGCTGCCAGAGCTGCCTGCCACCACGCCAGAGGGGCCCGAGGAGCCTGAGGAGCTGTGCAGCGGGAAACCTTTCGATGCCTTCACCAACCTGAAGAACGGTTCCCTTTACGCTTTCCGAGGTACTTTGGGGACCTTCCCCAGGCACGTGGGACACGCTGCCACGCTGTCACCCCGTGCTGGTGTCTGCAGTCTCTCCTGCTGCCCCTAACTCTCCTCTCTCCCCAGGGAAGTACTTCTACGAGCTGGACAAGACCAGCGTGAGGCCTGGCTACCCCAAGCTCATCAGCGACGTCTGGGGCATCGAGGGCCCCATCGATGCAGCCTTCACACGCATCAACTGCCAGGGCAAGACTTACCTCTTCAAGGTGGGCTGCAGGGCTGGGGGTACTCCCAGGGTGGCCAGCACAGCCCCCCAACCCACCCTATACCCCCTTCTGGCACCTCCCATGCGCCCACACACACAGTGCTTGCCAGATATCCCAAATCCCCGTGGCTGTTCTGGGACCCCAAGCAGCCACAGCCTCGTGCTGGGGCTCCCCAGCGTCCACTCGCTCCTCCTGGCAGACACACGGCTGGGGGATGTTGCACCAGTAACCCCTCTCTGTCCCCCACCCCCCAGGGCACCCAGTACTGGCGCTTTGACGACGGAGCCCTGGACCCGGGGTACCCACGGGACATCTCCGAGGGCTTTGAGGGCATCCCGAACAACGTGGACGCGGCGTTCGCCCTCCCCGCCCACAGCTACCACGGCAATGAGAGGGTCTACTTCTTCAAGGGTAAGAGGGGCAGCCCCCCTGCTCCTGGCAGAGCCTGGCACCACTGGGCACAGGCAGGACACCCCTCTGCCGCTGCCCCTGCAGTGCGTGTCCCCCACTAACGCCCTGCTCGTCCTCTCCTAGACAAGTACTACTGGTCCTACGACTTTGCCCAGCAGCCCACGCAGGCCGACTGTGAGAAGTCCTCCCCCTCCACGGTGTTCAAGCACTACGCCTTCATGAACCGGGACAGCTGGGAGGATGTTTTCCAGCTCCTCTTTGGCGGCAGGATGCGTAAGGGCTGGGCCAGCCCCCGGGGGAAAGGGCTGGCGGGTGCCAATACAGCACAGGGCATGAGGGATGCAGACACCCAGGGAGGAGGGAGGGAGCAATGTCTGGAGCCATCATGTCCTGCCACAGCTGCACCTCCCACAGCATCCCAAATCCCACGCACATTACCGAGCCCATCACCAGCCCCCTCGCACCACGGTGTCGCTGCTGGGGACTGTTTATTATCACTGCAGCTGGAGATGCCACGGGAAAACCCCAGCCCCGGGCAAGGGGAATGAAAGATGGAGAGGAGCAGAAGGGGGCTCAGCAGCACAAGGCTGATCCCAGCCAAAGGTGGGGTGGGGGGCTGCTGCTGGCTCTGCCTGGCCTGTGTCACTGTCACACATCCCATCCAGGCTGGGATCCTTTGGAGCATTCCTGTGGGTCTTGGAGCAGGTGCTGGGGGCTCAGCTCTCCCCACACGCTGCCGCCCCTCTCACTCACCCTCTGCTCCTTTTCCAGCCGGGGCGAACGGCCCGTGGTACATCAGCCGGGACTGGCGGGGGGTGCCCAGCCGGGTGGACGCTGCCATGGCCGGCCGGCTCTACGTGGCCTCCCGCGAGCCCCGCAGGAGGAAGTCTCGCCGCCAGCGCAAGAGGTACAACCACCACCGGTCACTGAATTTGGGATTCTGGGGCTGGCTGCAAAACGACCCCGACTCAGCAGGTGTTGAAAGCGATGGGCTGTCGGGCTCCACGTGTGAGATGCTCCAGAGTGTCTACTTCTTTGTCGGAGGTGAGTCTGGCCCGGCAGGATCCAGGAATGATGCAGGACCAGGGCTGCCGGGGCATGGGGAGGGCTCCTCTCTCTCTGCAATGTCCCCGAGCTCTGGGATGCAGTGGGAAGGTGCTGGCAGTGAGGGCTGGCAGCTCCCCAGAGCTGGGGATGGTCCTGACAGCCGTGTCCCCTTCCCCCCAGACAAGTACTACCGCGTCAACCTGCGCACCAAGCGCGTGGACCTGGTGCAGCCGCGCTACCCCCGCTCCATCGCCCAGTACTGGCTGGACTGCCCCCAGCCCGGGGAGGAGAGCACCTGATGGGATCCCCGGAGCTGCCGGCAGCCCAGCCCCAGCTAGACAGAAATAAACTGTGAGAGCCATGCAGGCTGGAGAGCTCTGTCTGTCCGTCCATCCGACTGTCTGTTCCATGGTCTGTGCAGCCCTTGCAGTCCAAGATCCCGTGTCCCCGAGGGCTGTGGTTGTCCCCCCAGTCTGTGCCAGATCCCCGATGCTGGCCCCATCCATGGTGTGCCTGTGGCAGCTCAGATCTGCTCCGCCAGCCAGTCCAGTGCCTCTTCCCACTGGAGGAGAGGGACGGTGCCGGCAGCTGCCAGCGGGGAGCAGCAGGGTCAGGTCTCCATCCCCCCAGCATCAGTGCACAGCCCCACGTGCGAGTGGCTGTGCTGGGGACGGGTGCCCATCCAAGGGCCTGCCTGGTCTCCCACCACTGCCCCACTCACCTCTGGGCTCTGGCAATCCTGGCCACGGCGGTGCTGAAGGGATGACCCTTCCCTCGGGGCTGGGAATGCGCTCAGGGCCTGGCAGCTCCTGGTGGAGCGGGTGCTGCTGAGACAAGCTCCTGCTCCTGTCACGACTCCTGCCGTGAGAACACATGAACAAACCTTGACCTACTGTCCCACCACCCCCTGAAACTCCAGGGAATTCCTGAGCTGCAGCTGATGTCCAAGGAATGGCTCTCACTGCTTCCTCTGGTGCGGCTGGGGGTGCCTGTGGGGCTGGTGGGAGCCGGCCGGAGCCACGTCCTTCTGTCCGGGTGGCAGAACACCAGCACTTCCCTCGGGGGGGACTGGCTGTGGCACGGGGGGCACTGGCAGCACCTGGGGGTGAGCAGAGCGGTCACGGTGGCTGTGCCACCCCTGTGCCACCTCCTCCAAAGAGACCCCTGGGGCTGTACCTGGGACATGGTAGCATCAGCTGGCCCAGGGCAGCACTGTGGGCACCCTGGGCAGCTGGGGCGGCTGGAGGTAGGAGGGAGCTTCTGCGAGAGAGGGCAGCAGTGGGTGGGTGGGTGGTCTGTGCATCCTCACCCTGCCGTGGGGCAGGATGACTGCAGACCCCAGGCCCCCCGCTCTCACCGGCAGCCGGGGGACAGAGGTGGGTGTGGTGTCGGGCCGCCGGTGCCTCACCGAGTGTCCAGGGTGGACATGGGGGGTGCGGGCACTCCAGAGCAGGGGCTGGCTGTCGCAGGAGCCGCGGGTGGCTCTGTGAGATGGGCCAGCTGGGATGTCACCACTGGGCTGCCTGGGGAGCAATGAGGAAGCAGGGCAGGGCATTGGCAGCCTCCAGAGAACCTCGGAGCCCTGCCCAGCCCCACGGAGTCCCCGAGGGAGGCTGGTTGGTACAGGGTGCTGCCCAGCCAGGGGCTCTGGCTGCCCTGCCAGCCCCTTGATCCCCTGTTCAGGGGTCCCACACGAGCCTCCCATACCTCATCTGCTCGTTCTCCACCACGAAGTCCCGCAGGAGACCATAGAGGCTGGGCCAGGCTGGGGTTCCCTTGGGTGGGAGCTGCCCTGCGGGGCCGTACCTGCCTCCCGAGCCCAACCATGCTTTTGGAGGGTTCCCTGGGACCTCCGTGCTCCTCCCTGGCACCCTGGGCAGGCACAGCTGCTGGCGCAGGGAGAGGTTTTCCAGCTGCAGGGCATGGATTTCTTGCTCCAAGGTTTGCAGCAGCTTCTCCCGGGACACCTGGGAGGGGTGGGTGGATAAAGGGGTGGGTCCGGGGGGTCCCAGCATGGGGCAGAGGGGCTCAGAGGAGTTCCCTATCTGCGATACCCTGTTGGCCAGGGGTCTGGTGGTGACCCTCCGGGCACGGCTGGCGTAGTGCAGCGTGCTCAGTGTCTCTGAGAGGCAGCGTGAGGACGGGGAGATGCAGGCGACCTGCCAACGAGGAAGAGCTGCAGGTGAGCTGTCATCCAGAGGGTCACCATCCTTTTCCAGCCCTCCCCTCCACGGGCTGAGCCCCCTGCCCAGCCTCCTCCATGGTTTTACCATCAGGGTGATGCCCGAGCCGCCCAGGGAGCGGGCCAGCAGCCGGGTGAGCTTGCTGTCCCGGTAGGGGATGTGCGTTCGCTTCCCTCGGGGTTTGGCCAACAGGGAGATGCAGTGTCCTGCCGGAGGATGAGCCACAAAGGGTGTGACAGGGTGGGGTCCAGCAGGGCTCCCAGGGCGGGTCCCCCAGCTCTTACCCAGCGCCAGGAGGCTGCGGTTGATGCTGTTGGCCTCCACGGAGAGCTCCCCGCTGGAGCCGGTCTCCTTCACCCGCTCGCTGCCAGCCAGGTCCACGAAGCACAGCGTGCCCTGCTTGCTGGGGCAGGCGCTGGCCTGGGGGACCCGTGTTGGGGAGGCGATGCTTTGGCCCCCATCACCCCTTCCCCATGGCCCGCAGCAGTGTCCCGACCCCTGGGTCTTGAATGGGACTCCCTGCTGCTCACTCCAGCCCCACCAATGTACCCTCGAGGAGAGCACGACCTGTCCGCAGCCCCGCGATGAGCCCCGAGCCCCCCAGCCCTCCCCTGGAGCAGGATGCGCGCTCACGGCTCGGCTGCGGATGTGGATGGTCAGAAGGGCGTGGCTGCGGCTCGAGTGCCTGTTGAGGGCATGTGCCGAGGTCCGGCGCCTCTGGGATCCTGCCGGGGGAGGAATTGATTGCATGACACCCCCAAATCCTTGCCCCACACCCCACAGCATCCATTACCCACCACCCCCTGCCAGACACGAGCCGGCCTCGGCTCTGCAGCGCAACGGGGAGCTGCTGATCTTGGCTGCTATCAGAGCCCCACCAGCCCTGGGGACGGTCTGCGGGGGGCTGAATCCCCCTATACCGAGTCTAGCAGCCCCTGAACATGTCCCAGCCCTGTGCCCGTGGCTCAGCACCTTGCAGGAGCAGGCTGACGATGGCCTCCAGGCTCTCGAATTCCACACTGAGCTGGTTCTCCACGTAGAAGCCGCGGGTTTTGCTCCACCGCAGTGGCAGATTGCACGGTGGCCCCGGGCTCAGCAGGTCCCGGACCTGGGGATATAGCAGAGGGAAGGCACCGGGGGAGCGGGGCACAGGGTGCCAGCAGGCCCGGACTGGGCGGCTGGGCAGGCACTTACCTGTTCGTTGTAGATCTCCAGGTAGGAAGCGCTGAGAGCCAGGTCAGAGCCACGGCTCCGGCTCTGCTCCAGGAGACAGGTGAAGGACCTCTGCATCAGCCCCAGCAGGGCCGGGGATGCCGGCTGGGTCTCGCTCTGCGGAGATGCCAGCACGGTGAGCGGGCACATCGGGCACACGCCTGCTCCCAGAGCCTACGGCCGGGAGGGAAGAGCCCATCCCACCATCAGGATCAGGTCAGATGGAGGGGACAGCGTTGTACCTGGGCGAGGGGTCCCATCAGGGTGTAGGTCTTCCCCGAGCCGGTCTGCCCGAAGGCAAAGACGGTGCAGGAGAAGCTGGGGAAGATGCTGAGCGTCAGGCACGGCCCCAGGCGGTGGCACAGGGATGCCACATCCCGACACAGCCCCGGCAGTGCAAACGCGCCGGAAAGGCCCGGCGTGGGGTGGATGAGGGGTTGGGGTCCGCGAGGGGCTCTCCGGGACTCACCCGTCTAGGGCCAGCTCCACCAGCTGCCTCATGCCGCTGCCCTCGAACACGGCCTCCTGCGAGGCGCCGGCGTCGAACACGGCGCTGAAGCCAAAGGTGGCATCGTGCCTGGCCGCGCTTACCTGGCCGTGGGCACAGCGGCGGCTCAGGGGGTGCCGCAGCCCCCCCAACACCCCGGCGGGGAGGTGGCGCTTACGTGGACGGCGCCGTCACCGAGGCTGTGCACAACTTGCTGGTCACCTCGCCGCGTCTCCGTGCAGGTCAGTGGCCGGACCCTAATGGTGGGGGTGGACAGGAGCACAGAGGTGTCGCTGCATGGGGACCCTGGGGAGCCCCGCTGTGACCTTGCCCCAGGCGTCCCTGAGCCCTTTCTCCTCCCCTTACCTTAGCACCACTCTCAGGCGCGTCTCTCTGCCCTCCACGGGGCCCTCCCGCTCCTCTCCAGGGCTCCTTTGGGGAAGAGAGGGCAGCAGGGTGGTGGGTGCCCCCCAGCTGGAGGGTCTGCCCGCGGGGACCCCGGGGGCTGGGGGTAGAGGGACCCCCGGTCATGCTGTGCTCTCACCGTCCTCCCACCTCCACCGTGCCCTGAGGCCTGGCAGGGGACAGAGCTCGCTGTCCCCGCCATGTCGCCGCAGAAGGACGGTCCTGTCCCCCCCCAGCCTTTTTGGGGTGCCACCCCCCGCTGCCTGTATCAGTCGGGCAGTCACTGCCCAACTCCTGCTGCTCCAGGGCGGGGTGGCCTCTGTCTCCTCCGTCTCCCCGACAACTTACGGTCTCTCCTGGTCCCGTGGGAGTGTTCTGGGCCGGGGGTCCGGCTGGGGGTCCCCGCCCCGCTCCCCCTCTGGTTCCATGCGCCCCCCAGCACCCGGTGCTCGGGGTGCCCGCAGCGCCCGGCCGGTTCCGCGGGAGCCACCGCCAGCCGGCCCCGGCTGCTCCGCACAACCGGTACCACCGCTCCGGTTAAACATTGACCGGTGCCAGCCCTGCGGGAGAGCGGCGGTCGCACGGCGGGGGGCGAGCGGGGGAGG
>VZTI01004187.1:537043-554578 GCA_013397865.1 Struthidea cinerea
GGGTGAGGGTGTCCAGGGCAGTTGGGAAAGGGGGGACTGGCAAAGGCTGGAGGGCAGAGGAGGGAGTGGGACTGGGCAGCCCAGTGCACAGTGGGGCTCTTGTGGGGTACTCGAGGGAGGCACAAGGTGGGGAGCAGTGTCCCCCTGGTCTGGGGGCTGCTTCAGCCCCTGCAAACCCTCCAAGCTGCCTCTCTGCTCCCAGGAACCGTCCCGAGGGCAAAGTGCTGGAGACCGTGGGGGTGTTTGAGGCCCCGAAGCAGCATGGCAAATATGAGACAGGCCAGGTAGGGGGTTCTGGGGGGCACAGCTGACCCTGCAGGCTCGTGCCACAGGGAGTGGGCAGCCAAGGGATTTCCCATAAGGAAAGTCTCAGCAGCAGGAGGCCAGGAGTTTCACAGTTCAGTGCTGCTTGTCTGTGCTGTGTCTGCAGTTTGTCAGTCATCTGACAATAGCAGGTTGATAAGGATCTGCAGCACAACGCAACTGCTGGACAATGGCATTTGCTCTACTGGTCTTGTTTTGGGGTTTTCTCCCTCAGGGATCCAAAGAGACAACCACTGAATTTGAGAAATAACAACTAAACTTGTAATTCCTGTCCTTAAGACTCTCAGATCTGTTTCTGAGCAGTCTCTCCTTTCTGCTGCTCTCTTACTGCATTACTGGTTTAGTCCTTCCCTTTTACGGGATAGAGATGACATGGATTTCTTCTCCCATCCCAAACTGTGTTCCCTCTTTCTGCTCTGGGTAATCCCAGTGGTGATTGTCCCTGTATCCCCATCCCACACATTAAACCCTTTGTAAATGCTTGTAGTTTTACCTCAGTTAACAGATTTCTAAAATTATTAAACTGCAATTATTTGTTCCTTCCAGCTCTTCCTTCACAGTGTGTTTGGCTATCGAGGAATAGTCCTGTTTCCCTGGCAAGCCAGGCTTTATGATCGGGATGTGGCTTCTCCTGTCACAGAAAAGTAAGGATTTGAGGATTTGTTCTGGTTCGTGTTGTTGTACTGTTACATTTACATTTTGTAGTGAGTTTCCTATTTGGGGTGAACAAGTGTTTTTAAGGAGGGCAATGGCGTGAGTGTAAACTAGGAGAGGTGCTTAAAGAGGAGATACTTCATTATTAAGTACTAATTTTGTGTTAATTAGAGACAGGATGGAAGTATGAAGGGTGAAAGTGTGCGTGTGTGAAGGAAATAAAAATCAATTAAAAAAGTCATGCTCCTGGCACTTTGTATTATACAGAAATCCCTTTTTGAGTTAGATCCAGCAGGAAGAACTTCTGAGCTGTTGTGCCTGTGCCAAACACCCCTGATGGTCACCTCAGCTCGTCTGTCCTTGTGTGGGTGGCTGATGGGGCTTTGGTTTGGGTGCAACCAAATAATTACGGGCTGTGAAATGTGACTTTTAAAAAAAAAAAAAATCATTGTTTATGAGTGCTTGGTTGTGGTAACAAGCACTTGCTGCCATCCCGTGCTTGAGCTCAGAGCTCTGCTTTTCTCTTCAGGAGCGAGAATGTGGCAGGCCATGGTTCCAAAGAGGTCAAGGGCAAAACACACACTTACTACCAGGTGTTAATAGATGCCCGGGATTGTCCACATATAGTAAGTAATGAGTAATCTTGCTGTTGAAACTTGAGTATCTGCTCCTACATGAGTGGTTCAGAGGGACGGGCACTGAAAGAAAATGGCTTTGGTGGCTAACTGGATTGGTTAGGATTTTTGGATAAATTCATTCTTCAAGGTATATTTTCCCTGAGAAAGATCATCTGGAATGTCACGTGACTGTTGTCTGGATTGTATTTTCCCTTTCCAACCTCCTTTCCTCTTCCTGGTGCCATTCCTATGCTGTTGCACGCAGGTCATTGGGAATGTGGGCTGCAGCACTGAAAATGCTCCTCGCTTGTTTGAGTGGAGAGTTAGCCTAGAGGAATTAAATGAAGAGAAGTTCTGAGGTGAACTGGTTCAATGAAATAAACATTACGTGCTTTATAAACCACAGTAGCGAACTGAAATGTGACTGGAAACTGTCCTGCAACAATCCACACAGAAAGACATAAACCTCCCTGTTTCTCAGTCCCAGAGATCACAGACGGAGGCAGTGACGTTCCTGGCAAATCATGATGACAGCAGAGCCCTCTATGCCATCCCAGGTGAGCAAAAACTCCTGCAGCCTCTGATTGTTGTGAGGTGAGGTCAGAAAAGTCATCAGTGGTCAACTCCTGCCAGTGAAGCAGCAGTTCCTACAGGACATTCTGTAGTGGATCTGTCCATAGCTTAGGGCTGTGCTGGAGACAACAGAGTGGCAGGAAGCCCTTTGGATAGCTGGAAGTTGGGCACTCTGTGATCAGACACAGACATGTCTGATTTAGATCAGAGCTCTTGAGACACAGATCCCATACCAAGTTGCATGTGGGCTGTTCTAGTTTGTCACCAGGACAAAGCTGGATTTATTCCTGTCCTGGGCATTTCCTGCCCAGAGTGCTTTTGGGGCAGTGCAGGCACTTTGCAGAGCAGTGTGTGTTTATCAGAGGAGTCATTCCATGAAAAATCTCACAGGAGAGCAGTGCCAAGAGTTATTCCTGGCACGTCTCCTCCATTCTTCCTTGCAGTTGTGATACTAGCTTTGGCTTCTGCTGCCAAAATCCTTTTCCTACCTTCTCACTAGTGTGATCAATTTTTCTGCCAGGAGACTTCTGAGCTGCTCTTTGCTGGGGAAGTTCAATGGCTTTTGGGGTTTCTTTTTCAGGTTTAGATTATGTAAGCCACGAAGACATCCTTCCCTACAGCTCCACTGATCAAGTGCCCATCCAGCATGAGCTCTTTGAGAGGTTCCTCATGTACGACCAAACAAAAGGTAAATTCTGGCTTCACAGGGAATTTTTCAGAGGCAGATGCTTGCAGTGCTCTAGAACAAGTACCCAAACCCCATCATCTTGGATATGGTATAAAAATCATGTCTACCTTGGGGTTTGTTACAGTGAAACTGCCTTTGAATATTTTTTTAACTATGTGAAAGGCATTGTTTTGAGGGAAGAGCACTCCAGCTACAGTGTTGCCTCTCCCCATGAAGCCTCACCTTTCCCTCCCCACAGTCCCACCTTTTGTAGCAAGGGATACTCTGTGTGCGTGGCAGGAGAAGAACCACCCCTGGCTGGAGCTCTCGGATGTGCACCGAGAAACCACGGAGAACATCCGTGTCACCGTCATCCCTTTCTACATGGGCATGAGGGTAAGTCTGTGCTGCTCTGTTCGTTCTGCCATTTGCTTCACTGGCATGTTTTTGTAAGACCACTTTGCTGCCTGAAGGTACTTTCTGCTTACTGGAGAAGTGACATTTAACCACAGTTGCAATTTTGTTCTCGTGGGTATAAACATGAAACTGTTTTGTCGTATATTTTTGGAGAACAGCTCCTGCATATTGACTTTTGCTGGTTATCAGTAGGATGAGAAATAACCCGTGATGTTCTGCACAACAATGCTAGCAAGATATTTAGGAAGGCTTGTGAATTGGTCCTGTTACTGCCTCAGTCACGTGAGGTGACACTGGGGCCGTCTGCTCTGTAACAACAGACACGTCTGTTATCCTGCCCAGTGATGGGCTGGGGTTGCCTGCCCGTTTCCTGCCTCGGGTTTGGCTAAAGCCTTCTGGATTTAGCTGATAACCATGTGCTCTTTATAGCACAGAACTTCACATGGACCATCCAAAATAATGTGGCTCCAACAGACTCCTGAGTGGGAGAGCTGGGAATTCCCACAGCGGTTCGATTTCTGAGCATGGCTGCTGGGGAGCCTGAGCTGTGGCGGGTGCACATTTTGGTGTGGATTTGCAGCTTTTGTGGAGTCCAGCTGATGTTTGTCCAAACCTTGTCAGAAAAACAGGTGCCCGAAGGCAAGGAAAGGGCTGTTTCTAGATCTGTAGAAAGTGCATAATTAACATGGAGATGAACCCTGGGTTGTCACGGGATCCTTGCAAATCTCCCACCTCATGATTACTTTAGAGCACAGCCAGTGCCAGGCTCTGCTGATGGAAGGCCTCGGAGAGCAGCTGTCTGTTCTCGTGTGGGTTGTCTGCGTCACCCTGGCACGCAGTGAGAGCCCCTGTGCTGGTGCTGTGCTGACAGCTGAAGAGGTTTTTGGCACCACGTGTCCAAGGGCAGCTGCTAAAGTCTTTTGTTTCTCTTGACAGGAAGCCCAGAATTCCCATGTCTACTGGGTAAGTGCCTTTTGTGTCATGGAGCAGCTAAAGGGAAGGAGTTTATTTGCTGTGGCATCACTGCTGTGTGATAAGCTCTGAGGGAGAGTAGCCCTTGCCTGGAAACTGTTTCCCAGTATCAGCTGTGGGTTATCAACTGGTTGCAGCTGATTCCAGCTCTTGATAAGAGTCTTTCTTCTGTCCAGTGGCGCTACTGTATTCGCCTGGAGAACCTGGACAGTGAAGTGGTGCAGCTCCGAGAGCGACACTGGAGGATATTCAGCTTGTCTGGCACCTTGGAAACTGTCCGGGGCCGTGGGGTTGTAGGAAGGGTAGGTACCACGCAGCCTTTTTTGGGGAAGCATGGCCCTTTGCTGGAGTCCTCTCACTTGGTTGGGTGGATTTGCCAGTAAATTGCTTAGTGGGCACTGGAAATAGATGGAGTGGGAAACTGGCAGTGAAAAAAGTCACGTGAGCTTTTCATCTGTTGTTTGTCTGCATGAACTGAAACTTCACACTGAATAGTAGAGAACGATCCTGAATGACTGGTGGTTGGAAAACTGGAATAATAACGGGATTCTGGCACTACTCAGTGAACAAATTGTTTGCTGTGTAATTGGCAGTGGTGCTGGGCTGTGGGTCTCTGGTTGTTTCTTTTTTTTTTTTTTTCCCCACTATATAAATTTCCTCTTGATGCCTGTCGGGGGTAGAATGTTAAGATTTCTGATGCCCAGTGGTCTCTTGTCTTCTCAGGAGCCAGTTTTGTCCAAAGAACAGCCAGCATTTCAGTACAGCAGCCACGTTTCCCTGCAGGCATCCAGCGGTCACATGTGGTAAGAAGCCTTTATTGCTGCAGCAGTGTTTTGGGTGTAGGACCCCCCAGCAGCGAGCTGGGGTGCAGTTTGCAGCCCGGGGTTGTGGCTGAAAGCTGGGTGGAAGTGGACTGGACAGGGCATGTTTGATAGCTAAAATTTGGTGAGCTTTTCTACAGCTGTATCCCAGTTAGTGATAAGAGGATCTGTTGGCTCTCTGCACCAGGAAAGGTTCCAGGATAATGTGGCCTCCTGCTGTGGTCTGTGCTAGACTGGATTTAAGGACATGAAGCAGTTCTCCTTTTTGGTCCTTGGTGCAAGAGCCAAGGCCTTATGCTGATCATTCCCTCGGCAGCAGGGATGTGTGCTCTGGTGTCCCTCTCTTGAGAAAAGATTGGGCTTTAACTCCATCCCTGTGCACTTCTGTGTCAGGAATTGGAATGCAGGGGTTTTCCCAGTTTAGACCAGGTAGGGCCTTCAGTCTAACTGGTGTTTAAGTCTCTTCTTCTGTAAGTGCAGGGAGGGAAATGCCCAGCTGAGCTGTTCTTTTCCTGTGCCTCGGGGTTAAAGCAGGTTCCCTTTATTTGCCTTTTGGCTTATTTAGTGCCACCTCTGTGTGGACAAGGATTGCACAGCCACCTCTTGCCTTCTGTATGGCAGGTCTTTCTGCATTTTAAAGTAAATCTCCTTCAAAGTTAAGCTGCCTTTGAGTTGGGAAAAGCAGGAGAGCAGCTCTTTGCATATAGGGAATACCTTGTTTGCCATGTGAAGCGTTTTGAATTGCCTAAATGGATGCCCTGGGGGATAAAACCAGATGGTCTAGTAGTTCTTCCCTCTCTGCATACATCCTGAAGAGAAAGAGACAAAGGTTGTGCAGCTCAAAAGCTGCTCAGCTTGACTTCTGGTGTTCAGTTGTGTCCTCTCTCTCCTGAGAACCTGTTAATTTATCTCCACAACCCTCTTGCCCGTGTCACATTCTGCAGTACAGCTGTCTGTAGTTCAGAGCAGTAAACAAATGGTTGTACCAGGACAGGCAGGTTCAGTTCTGAAATGCAAAGCTGAAGCTATTCCAAATTACATCTGTGAGGGGATTTCTTAATGTCATGGACAACCAGCGGAGCTCCTGCCAAGAAATACAAATCTGAATTTACGTGTAACCAGCTTGTAAAAATAGCTCCGATGGCTCTGCCTCCGGGGGAGTGGGATTTGGGTAAACACTGCTGCAGGTGCGTGGAGGGTGCTTGACTCCTGTGGGCTGCAGTCATCACAGCTTTGTGCAGGAAATGCGTTAGTGATGTGAGGTAAAACTGCCCAGGAGTCCTCCATAAATGAGTCATCTTGGCAGCAGATGTTCTGCAGCTGAGCCCATGTCCTTGCTGCTGGACCAGCCTTGTAGATGGACCCCCAGGATATGCAAGAGCTCAGGTCTTACCTTCTTGATGATGCTTCCTAGGTGTGTTTGTCCCTGGCCTCAGCGTGATCTCTGCCATTATTTTTGCAGGGGCACTTTTCGATTTGAGAGGCCTGATGGCTCCCACTTTGATGTCCGAATCCCACCCTTTTCCCTGGAAAGCAACAAAGATGAGAAGACCCCTCCCTCCGGCCTTCACTGGTAGCTCAGAGCGAGTGCCCAGACCCACGGAGGCCTGTGTGTGTTGTAGACCTTTGCCTCCCCTTTATGCTGCAGCCAAGAACACGGAGCTTTTAAACATTTTAAACCATTTTTGTTTTAACTGTTGTCTGACCGGGGAGGCTTTTTTGGAACTTTACTACTGGCTCTCTCAGGCTGCTTGTAAAACATAAGCTGTGTTACAGGTAACCCTTCCCTCTGTGGCACCTGCTGGGGTTGGGGGGCGTAGATTCTGTGCTGCTGCAGAAGACTGGCCCCCCTCAGCAGGCCTGGACCCTTTCCAATGTGTTGTGACTTCTCTGCAATGTGAGGTTTCTCTAATAAACTGGCCCTTCCAGTTGCAACCAGTCTTCCTTCCTAAACCAAGGCCATGGCTTTGCATCCAGCCTGTCCCAGCTCGTTGCTCCCTCCCGTGTGGAGTCAGCCCAGAGTTCCTGCTGCTTCAGAAGCGGCTGCCCTTCCTTTAGGGAACAGGAATGTGAGCTCGGCTTTCCTGCAGTGCAGCTGCTTTTTGGGATTCAGCCAGGGCTGGAGCAGCCTGTGAGCTGCACTCTTCATGGCACAGCTTGTCTGGGTTTTGTGCTGTGATACAAAGCCTGTTTTTTTTTTTTTTAGAGAAGAGGGTGCCGAGGGGACAAGGTGGGTGACAGATGGTGCTGAGCAGGTGCTGTCACGGTGTCCTGTGTGTGCAGAGCACCAGGCTCTGTGTTGTGATGGTACAGGAGAGCTGAAGGGAGCCCTCCCCCTGCCAGGGCTTTGCTTTGCTGCAGGGATTTCCATCTCAGCTGCTGGAGGGTTCTTCCCTGCTCCCACTGTGGCTGCATCCGTATTTCCTTGGTAGTTTCTGCTTGACAGGAATGCTTGTTTTGACTTGGAATGCTGTCAGTCAGTGAGGCAGTGCTTGGCTTTCTGCTCCTGCTTGCTCTGCTTGGCAGGTTGTGATTTTTTGGTAGCCTGTGTCCGGAGGGCCCTGTGCAGGTCAGCGGAATCCCTGTAAGATGACAACATGTGGATGTGTGGGAAAGCCAGAGCAGCTCTCAGCAGCTCTGAGGATTGCAAAGATCAGCAGCCTCCATGGTGTGGGACCCTTCTGGCTGTGTCTGGGTTTCCAGACTTCTGGGCGACTCGGAGGCAGAAGTATTTGGCTTTGGGATAACCCTAGGAAAGAAAGTTTCCAACCTTCCTCCTTCCCCTAGTCTTGCTTAAATGACAAGGCATCACTAACTCACGGGATGTTTTCCTTGATTTACAAGTATCTCAGTTATTCCCTCTTCCCTGGAGACTCCTCTGAGCAGCCTCTTTGCCTTTGGCTCTGCGAGGCAGAGGTGTGGCAGTGCTGTGGGCTGTCTTGGCAACAGCCAAGATGGACAAACAGCCTTTGGGAGAGACTCCCACGCTGTCCCAGTGGATTCCTGTCCAGAGAGACTGAATCACTGCAGCGTTTATCTGTCACCAGTCTCTTTAATTCTGTGTCTTCCTTCCTCTCAGGTAGTACATGCTCGTATTTAGAGTTTCAAAGGTTTGAACAGCCAGTCTGCTTTTAGGGGTAGAAAAGGATCCCTAAAGACCAGTTCACAGCTGACAACCCCACATTGCTGCTGTCTTGCTGATTTCCTCTCAGGAGGAAGAGGTGGGAAGATGCCTCAAGTTCAGAGGCAGCAGGAACCTGTAGGAACCTGCTTTTCCCTGCCCATGCAGTTGCTCAGTCGGGATGGGAGAAGCAGCTGCCCTGCCTCCTCCTCGGGCTGCTTCAGCTTTACTGGCAATTGCAGCACCCCCGTGAATGTTTAACCTTGCTGCTCGCCCGCGTGTTTTTGGGGTGCTGCGGCCCTACTGCTTCCTGTAACCAGCAGAGAGCTGTATCCCGTAGGGATGGAGTGATCCGGGGGCAGGGGCTCTGCTGCGTTGCTTGGGGTGATGTCCCACCGGGGCTGGCTACGGCTGAGGCCTCCGCCTAGGAACAGACATTCCTGGCTGGATAATGATTGGCAAGACCGAGGGCACGGCGCTGCCGGTAACAGACGGCCCGTGGCACGGTAGGAATGTTTCCACTCCATCAGGCTTTGCGGAGGGAGCAGCGCCGGCCTGCCCTGGGGCCTGGGCGCGATGCCAGAGGCTGGGCAGGGCCTTTCCCCAACCGCTTCATCCCTCGGGCCCCTTCCCGGAGCGCGGCCGAGCCCCGTCCCCCTCTCTGTGTAAATACCTGTACAAAGAACCAACCAATAAAGCGCTGAACGAACGGCTCTGGCTCCCGCCTCTCATTGCCCCGCGGCGCTACGGGCACCAGCCGCGCTGTTCGTCCCTCCCCGCCCCGGGGCTCGCCCCTGTCCCTTCCCGGGGCTCCTTTCCCGGCGGTCGGTCCCGGTCCCGGTCCCATCCCGGTCCCGTTCCTCCCTCTCGCTGCCCACGTGTCCCCGCGCGTCCCCGTCGCGCCGGAAGTGACGCGAGCGGCCGCGCCGAGGCGGTGGCGGCGAGGCGGCAGCATGGTGATGGCGGCGGCGGGCGCGCACCGGCCCGGGCCGCTCAAGCAGCAGAACAAGGCGCACAAGGGCGGCAAACACAGCGGGTCCTCGCAGCGCCGCGCTGGAGGTGAGGCGGGACGCGCTCCCTGCGAGTTCTCCGCCGCCCCCGGCCCGCCTGACGGTTCTCTTCCCCCCCCTCCCCAGGCCGCGTCCCCGTCAAGGCCCAGCCCCGCCGGCGGCTCCGCGACCTGAACAGGGTGGACCGGCGGCATCAGGCGCTGCAGCTCCGCCGGCAGCGCAAGGAGGCGGTGAGGCACCCGGGGAAACCGGGCGCGGCCGGGCTGGTTCTTGCGAGGGGAGCGGGAAACGGGTCGGTTCGAGTCTGTGCCGGAGGGGGCTTGGAATGGGGCCGGGGCGGGTCTCGATGTGGGCGATGTAACCTCGGCGTTTGGGTCTTTGCCGGGGAGACGAGTGGGTGCCAGGGCCGGTTCGGTTTGGGTCAAACGGAGCATGATTGGGCCGGGTGTGTTCGAGTTGCGGTGTGGAGGAATCTTGCCGTGATCCGGGGGGCGGCAGAGGAGCCGGACGTGGGCTGGGATTGACGCTGTGCCCTTGCGCCCGCAGGTGCTGGCGGAGAAGCGCAACCTTGGCAGCAGGGACGGGCCCCCGCACCTGGTGGTGGCGGTGGTGCTGCACAGCAGGGCTGCAGCCCGCGACGCCCTGCGCCTGCTGCAGAGCCAGGACTCGGCCCTTGTCCGAGCAGATGAGGGCAGAGCTGGCGGCTTTGCCCTCCTCTGCCCCCGGCTCAAGCAGCGCTGGCGCTTCGTCACAGCGCAGGCAGGTGAGGAGGCAGCGCTGTTGGGTGGGTTCCTGGTTCTGGTACCTCTGGCAGCCCCTCTAACGGAGGTGTTTTGGGTGCAGGGGATCTTCACGCTGTCTTAGACCTTGCCAAGGTTGCTGACTCCCTGCTGTTCATCCTGGATCCTGCGGATGGCTGGGACAGTGCTGGGGAGCACTGCCTCTCCTGCCTCTTTGCGCAGGGGCTCCCCAGTTACGGTGAGAAATGTTTTGGGCTTCTGGGGGGCTCTGGGGGTGCTTAACGGAGATTTATTGTCACAGTAATTAAATTTCAGGGCTCTGCCACCTTCAGTGAAAAGAAATTTTTCCTTCTGTTGAGGTGGAAGTTCTTTCATTTCAGTTTACGGCCATTGCTCCTTGCCCTGTTGGGCACCACTGACACCAGTGAAACTCCCTTTGTACCTTGTGGTGCAAATCTGGCCATTTGGGCTGCTGACATCCAGGTATTTGCCTGTGTTTGGTAAAAAGGACAGAAGAAGGTTTAGGATCTGATCCTGAGCTCTGTTCTCTGCCCGGCAGCTCTGGCTGTCCCGGGGGGCACTGACCTGCCCCCTAAGAAGAGGATAGATGCCAGGAAGAAACTCTCCAAATCCATAGAGAAGCGCTTTCCCGAGGCCAAGCTCTTCCCGCTGAACACGGAGCAGGAATCCTCGCTGCTCCTGAGGCACCTCAGCTCCCAGAAGCAGCGGCACCTGGCTTTTCGGGACCGCCGCGCTCACCTGCTCGCCCATGCTGCTGAGTTTGTGCCCAGCCAGGACAGCGACCTGGTGGGGACCCTGAAGGTGTCTGGCTTTGTCCGGGGGCAGACCCTCAATGTGAACAGCCTGGTGCACATTGTGGGCCACGGGGACTTCCAGGTCAGCCAGGTGGATGCCCCTCCAGACCCCCTCTCTTTGAACCCACGTGTGGTTAAAGGACAGAAGAGGAGTCAGGACATGGAGGTTCAGGTGCGTGGGGTGAAGGCTTTGCCAATCTGGTTAGAACACGAAGTTTCTGAACTTTCTTTGTGGAAAATACAACTGGGTGTACGTGGGCAAGGGGAGGGGAAAGGGAGTTCTGGCTGTGTTCTGCTGCTGGGCTGAGGCTCCTTGCCTGCAGTGCGTAGTGAAGGCTGTGTCACGACGACATGAAGGGAGTTTCACTTGAAATTGATTGCAAGCTTCAGTGAGGTGTGTTCAGAGCTGGGAACTCCGCTCTCACCCTTCAGGATGACTCTGGAAATGGTGCTGATGAGATGGAGGAAGATGTCAAGGTCTTGATGAAGGCAGATCCAAGCAGGCAGGAGTCCCTGCAGTCAGAAGTGGTTCCTGATCCCATGGAAGGGGAGCAGACGTGGCCCACTGAAGAAGAACTGCAGGAAGCAGAGGGTGAGCAGAAGTTCTGTATCTTTTCCTTGTCCCTCTTAGGGGCGTTGTTAGAAACTTCTGTCGCCGGGGTGGCTGTGAAGGCACATCCCAGTTGGGATGGCTTCCATCCCCAGTCCCATCAGGTGGCCAGCAGGCTGTGTGGTTTGCCTGGCAAGTTAGCAGATTTTGGCTGTCCTGACAAATTCTGGGCCGGGAAATAGCAGCTCTGATCTGGATCTGGTTTTGGCCGTCCTGCTATAAACGTTGCTGAGGGGAAGGAGAATTGTTCCTGTAGTAACCACTGGTGGGAATCCTACAGATTCTCTGAAGGCAAACAGGAGGGTGGTGAAGGTCCCCAAAGGCACGTCCAAGTACCAGGCTGCCTGGATTGTGGATGATGGAGAAGAAGGCAGTGAGAAGGATGATGATGATGACGAAGATGACGACATGGATGATGATCTGATGGAAGAGGCAGTTTCCCAGGTACCTCCAAGAGCTGATAGCACAGGTGATCTCCAGGCCATTATTGCATATTCTAGAACAATCCTGTCCTTCCAACTTGCTCTATGCAAGGGCACTACACAGAGCCAGAACTTGCCTGGATTTCCACTGTTAAATCCCCACATATATCACGTTGCTTTTTTGGCCCGTTAGACCCCAAAACGATGGGCCCGGGTCCCAAATCACACAGTGTGAGCACACGCAGGGTGCCAGTGCTGCATGCACAGCTCTGTGTGCTCACAGGCTCTTTGCTGCCCTGTGCCAGGAGGGGGAGAGCAGTGAGGAGGAAGCTGGCGAGGAGGAGAGCGAGACCATGACCGTGTCCGAGTGCCTGCGGGACGACCAGTATGACGAGAAGATGGAGGAGGATGAACAGATGCTGGAGAGATACAAACAGGAGAGAATGGATGAGATGTTTCCAGATGAGGTGGACACGCCACGGGATGTGCCTGCCAGAGTCAGGTAAGACATGGGATGCTGTGCTGGGAGAGGAGCTGGAAGGTGCCTGTTTAATTTGCTGAGGAAGCCTATGATGTCTTAGCCGTGGTGTCTGAACCTGGCTGAAGGACTCTTGTGAAGACTCTTTTTGGCTCTGAGGCTTCCAGAGCACGCACTAGTTGGCGGGGAGAGCTGGGTCGTGACTTGGGGGAGGGAGGAGGGTGGCCCTGAGGCAAGGACAGGTTGTTTGGGGATTTGGCTGCTGGTTTTAGCTCTCTTTGCACCAAGATCTTTCCTGAGGGCTAATGTTTGCTTTGCTCCCTTTGCCCTGCCTGAAGGTGTGAGACCCTGCAGACCACAGGTGGTGGTGAAGGATGGGATTCACCTTGAGTGATGGAATAATTTGTCTTTCCTGCTCGCTGTTCTTTAGGTTCCAGAAGTACAGGGGGCTGAAAAGCTTCCGGACTTCTCCATGGGACCCCAAAGAAAATCTTCCAAGGGATTATGCCAGGATCTTCCAGTTCCAGGACTTCTCCCGAACCAGAAAGAACCTCTTCAGACAAATAGAGAAGGAGGAGACTGAAGGAGCTTCGGTAACTCCCTTTTGCTGATCTCTTTCCCTGCTGTGTTCCTTTGCTCCCTGTAGGAGTGACTTATCAGGGAGGTGGTTGGGTGGATCCTTCAGCCAGCTGGTTCTTAGCATGAAGCCCTAAGTTCAGACAGTTTTCTCCTGGATTCCCTCCCTAATCCAGGCACTTTTCTGGCACTTTTTTTGTTGAGAGAAATGTTCACAACTGCTCCTGTCTTGGCAGGTGGGCTGGTACGTTACACTTCATGTCTGCAATGTCCCTGTCTCGGTGATGGAGAGCTTCAAGGAAGGGAAACCCCTGGTCCTGTTCTCACTGCTTCCCCACGAACAGAAGGTGAACAAAAGGGATGATACCTTGTAGGGGTGTGCAGCTCCTTGTTCCTTCAGGCTGCATGGCTTGGACAGGGTCTGGCTGCAGAGGGTTTGGGCTGAAATCTCCCCACACTGCTCCTGTTTCAAAGCAGGTCAGAGCACACAGAAGCTGCCGGAGGGGGGGTTAGGATAAAGTGTCTGAGCCTGGCACTGGTGACCAGTGACATTTTGGGACCCCATTTTGAAGGGCATTCATCTCTGCTGCAATGTCCTGGTGCTTTCTGCTGCCCACCATGCCCTGCCAGCAGCCCCTCACTGTGCTGCCTCTTCCAGATGTCGGTGTTGAACTTCCTGGTGCGTCGGCATCCGGGCAACAGCGAGCCAGTGAGGGCCAAGGAGGAGCTGATCTTCCACTGCGGGTTCAGACGCTTCCGAGCATCCCCCCTGTTCTCCCAGCACACCTCAGGTTTGTCAGGGACCAGGTACACCAGGAGTGGGGTTGGGGATTCCAGAGCAGGAAGCCTGTGATGTCTTAGCCGTGGTGTCTGAACCTGGCTGAAGGACTCTTGTGAAGAATCACTCCTAGGCTCTGAGGCTTCCAGGGCAGGCACTAAATCATGGGGAGTAGAATGGCTTGGGAAAGGTGGTTCACTGATCCAGGCAAGGTCCAGGTTCCATGCCAGAGGATCACCTTCATTCCCAGATACTCAGTGCCAGCAAAGGAAGGGTGTTTGTTGGACAGGGAAGAACGAGCTCTGGGGTTTCCCAGCGTTCTGAGGACTGCTGTTAGCCTGAACTTGGATCATTGCTGTTCTGTCCTAGCTGATAAGCACAAGCTGGAGCGTTTCCTGCGCCCAGATGCTGCCCTGGTGGTGACTGTTTACGCTCCCATCACTTTCCCTCCTGCCTCAGTGCTGCTTTTCAAACAGAGGAGTAACGGTGAGTTGATAAATGCTGAGGAGGTGGTGTCTGGGAAACAAACTGTCCCCATACTGTGCTTACAAGGGCATCTCTCCAGAAAGAATGGCTTGAAAAAGCTGTCCCCTTCCTGCTGATTGAGACGAACTCATCTCCGTCCCTGTTGTCACTTGCCTGTCCCTGCTGTGGGGTTGCTCTGGGCCTGGAGAGCCCTTTGGGGAAGGGGTTTGTGGTGGGGAGGGGGGTGATGGAGGCACCTGCCCTGGTGCATTGGTGACTCTGCCTGGCAGGAATGCACGACCTCATTGCCACGGGCTCCCTGCTGTCCGTGGACCCGGACAGGATCGTCATCAAGCGCCTGGTGCTCAGTGGCCACCCCTTCAAGATCTTCACCAAGACGGCTGTTGTGCGATACATGTTCTTCAACAGAGGTACAGCTCGTCTCTGGTGGGAAGAGGGGTTCTGGAAGCAGAACTGTGCCTGTGGTTATGTGGGTGCAGCACAGCCTGTTCCTCACCTGCCTTTCGTGTTTTCATCTCCAGAGGACGTGATGTGGTTCAAGCCCGTGGAGCTGAGGACAAAGTGGGGACGCAGAGGGCACATCAAGGAGCCATTGGGTAGGTTTGATCCAGTGTTTATCTCTCTGCTGCTGGGATGGTGTGGTCCTCCTGGGCCAGAGAGTCTGCTAATGGCCTCTTCTGCCCTCTGCCTAGGGACCCATGGCCACATGAAGTGCCACTTCGATGGGCAGCTCAAGTCCCAGGACACGGTGCTGCTGAACCTCTACAAGCGTGTTTTTCCCAAATGGACTTATGACCCCCACGTCCCGGAGCCTGTGCCGTGGCTGAGGAGTGAGAGCGCGCTGCCAGAGCGGGAGGTGGAAATGGAATGAGTGTCCAGCATGGCTGGAGTTTGTGCCTTGGCTTCCTGGATGCTGTTCTTGGCCTTGGATGTGTTACTGCTGGGGTCTGTACAGGGGCAGCTGTGTCCCCAGCTGCTGCTCAGGTACCAGCCATAGCTATTTATTTTAATGGAAAACGTCAAAAATGCCTAAGTGCCTCTGTCTCGGTGGTGGCCAGGAGGCTGTGTGCACCCTTTGTCCACTGAACCCCCTGGCCCACTGGGATTGTTTCTGTCCCTCATGCCCTGCCACGTGGGGTGCGGGGGATTTTGCTGTGTGAAGGAGTTTGCTGGCAGTTGCTGTGATGCTGAGGAAGAAAAGCCGAGTAGCAGCTGGGGAGGGTGACTGAGTGCAGCTCTCTGGAGGCCTGGCCCAGAGCAAGGCAGCTGGGGAGGGGAGAACAGGCAGTGCTTTGTTTCCAGGCCCCCCACAGAGACCAATGCCAGCTTCCCTTACCCCTCCACAAAAACTCCCAAACGTTTGGACTTGATCTGTTTTTAGTAGCGCACAAACCACTGCACAAATTCAGAGTGAGGTTTTCATTCCTTGAAACACCACTCCATCCTCATTCCGCTTTCCCAGAGAGGTCTGTGAGCCAGGTCAGGGATCTCAGGTCCACATTTCCCCCACACAGCACGATGCAAACGTTCTGCACGTCCCGGGGGACTGCCTGGAACTGCTCTGAGAGCACAGCCGCCAGTCCCACGCCTGCTGTTGGCTCAATCAGCAGCTTCATCCTTTCCCACACCAGCCACGTGGCTCGCTGTCGGGACAGGGCAGCAGCTGTCAGCCCAGCAGCCAGCGCAGGCTGCTCCAGGGGCTGTCCCTGCAGCGCTCTGGGAAGGGAGAGCAGAGCTTCCAACAGCCCTTTCCAGCTGGAGACAGCGTGGGTGTCACAGCTGCGGTGGTGCACAGGGGCTTGTGCTGCTCTTGGGAGTGTGTTGGGGTGAGAGCAGAGGGGCTGGGCAGGGAGGGAGGCAGCTGCCTGCTGGCAGCTACCGTGAGAAAGGAGCTGGGAGCCTTTACCTTGATTTCTTCCTCTGAGACTGTCAGGACATCATCAACCAAATCCCTGATGATGGGCCACGTGTTGGGTCCGATGCTGGTTTTTACTGCGTCTGCGATGGTGTCCCGCGGGTGGAGGTTGGGGGTCAGCTCCCCTCGGACCTTGGACTGGTAACAGTCATCCACGTTGCATGGCTCAGCAGCAAACACCTTCACATCTGGCCTCAAAGCCTGGGCAGAGCAGGAGGAGCCACTTGGGTGACACTAGCATGTGCCTGTCCCCTGTTTCTGTGCGTGCAGGGGGCTGAGCAGGCCCTGCTGCTGCTGCCACGCAGACCGCAGGCACCCGCAGACTTCCAGAGCGGGCTCTTTCTGTTTCTAAATTTAAAAGCTGCTGCCTGCCTTAAAGAGTCCTGCCCTTCCCACAGGGAGATTCCTGGATGACCTGTTGCCTACCTTGATGGCAACTGCTATTCCTGCAACCATTCCTCCGCCTCCAACAGGAACCACCACTGCGTTTACCTCGGGTGCCTGTGCAGAAAGGAAGCTTCCGGCACTTTGTGTCCCCTTTTTGCTGTGCCCCTGCAGGGGCCAGGCTGTGCATTTCCCTCACCTGCTCCAGCACCTCCAGGGCGATGGTGCCTTGCCCTGCGATCACCGCCGGCTCCTGGTTGGGGTGCACCAGGACTCCTCCTGTCTCCTGGACTACACGGGATGCTGTCTCGGCTCTGGACTAAGAGAAAGCACAGCAGTCACCTCTCACTCTGGTTGGGCCGTGTCCCTGGCCAGTCTTCCCTGTGCCTTACCTTGTCACTAGGCTCGCATGGCACCAAGGTGGCACCGTAGGCACGGATGGCGTCTCGTTTACACTGCGGGGCTGTCCGGGGCACCACGATGTAGGCAGGAATCCCTGGGGGGATGAGAGAGGTTAGCACTGCAGGAGCAAGCAATGCCTTGCCTATGCCAGCTCCTGCGTGGGTTCAGGAGAGGGATCTCCATCCTCCTCTCCGACGGAACCAGCTCTGCATTTACCCTGTGCCCGCCTCTCGGAGCGGGGGTTGGAGGCTGTGGGACACGCTACCTTCTGCCTGAGCAGCACAGGCGAGTGCCTGCCCGTGATTGCCACTGCTGTGTGTCACGACGGCGCGGGGCAGCTCCCGTCCCGTGCGCTCGCTTTCCTCAACGAGGCTCCTCACCGCGTTCAGGGCGCCGCGGATCTGGAAGGAGAGCACGGGACCGGGTGTGCCACCGCCCCAGAGCCCGTCTGCTGGGCTGAATGTCCTCCTTGCACCATTCCCTGATTCCCGGGCAGCACCCGTGCGGGCTGGCAAGAGCTGGTGGGTATCGGCGGAACGCGAATTTCTCTGTTGAAAAAGCGACCTTTGCCCCGGGCGTTCGCAGTGCCGCCATCCCCGCGCACCTTGAAGGATCCGGTCCTCTGGAACAGCTCGCACTTGAAGAGCAGCCTCCGGCCGGCCATGCGGTCCAGCCCGGCGCAGGTGAGCAGCGGGGTGCGGTGGACGCGGCCCCGCAGCCGCCGCTCCGCATCCCGCACCTCGCCCGGCGGCG
>VZTI01004187.1:561356-592296 GCA_013397865.1 Struthidea cinerea
ATTTATTTTATTTATTTTATTTATTTTATTTATTTTATTTTTCGCATCCGTATGTTCTCGCTCCATCAGAACTTACCAGCACTTGTTGCTTGCTTCCTGCTCATCTGTGGGGTGAGCCAGGGGTATTTCCTTCTGCAGTTGGATCCTTCCTCTCTTGTCCAGTGCCCCATCCCTCCCCAGGATGGGCACAGCTCCCTGTCTGTGCTCACTCCTGCAGGCAGAGGGCACTTGTGGGAAGGGCCCGTTCCCTGCAGAAATACCAGTTCCGAGGGGAGTTCTGTGCCCTTGAGGACACGGAAAGTAGCCTGATGTCCTTTCAGTAACCCTTTCTCTCTGTTTTTTCCCTTCCCCAGCTGGTACCTGAAGGCTCAGCAAATTGCTCCCAAAAACGGCCGCCCGTACAACCAGCTGGCACTTCTGGCCATCTACACGGTGAGATGCTCCTCCTGCAAGGATGTGCAGGCACAGGGAGAGCCTCTGGGATGGCTGTGAGATTCCATCTGGTGGAGAAAGGCATTGTTTAGGGCAGTGCTCAGATGGTTTGGGTTTTTTCTTAGAAGGAAAAAAAAAAAAGCTGATGGCAGGATGTGCTGTGTGGGTTCCAGCTGCTGTGGCTCCAGGCAGCTTTGTCAGATACACGCTACTCCCTCAGGGATTTTGGGGACTGTTCTGTGGGCTGTTGAGAGTGCAACTGTTTAAAGTTGAAAACACAGCCCACTTTTTGCATGAGATTTTTGTGCTCAGAGCCATCTGTTTGCTGTCTTATCGCTGAACCTGCGGGCATTGGTCTGAGCGACATCCACACGTGATTTCCTCAGATTTCAGTCGTGCTGGCTACTCCAGCCATGCAGGAAAACTGACTTCAGGGGAGATGTGACAGCAGATAATGGAAGCATCATGCTGGGGCACAGAGGCTGGTAGGGATCTGCCGGTTCATAGCACTGGAAGGTGCTGGTTTAAAGCAGAGCAGTTTAGAAGCACCTTTCCTTCATGGCTGGGAAGGACCTTTCTGTCTGTGTCTGTCTGTCCCAGGCAGTATTGAGGGAGAGGGAAGGGGAAGCACGTGGGAGCCTGGCTCTGGATGCCCCGGGAGGAGTGGCAGCTCTGAGCCTGGTTGTGTTTCTTGCAGAGGAGGAAGCTGGATGCTGTGTACTACTACATGCGCAGCCTGGCTGCCAGCAACCCCATCCTCACTGCCAAGGAGAGCCTCATGAGTCTGTTTGAGGAGACAAAACGCAAGGTGAGCCTTGCAGCTGGGCTGTGGGATGCTGCACCTGCCTGTGCTACCTGTCCTGTGCTGGGAGAGCATGGTGGCTTTTGGACCTGGAGGCACTCCTTACCTACTTCTGAGAAATTTAATGAGAGAGGAAGCCTTCAGAATGATGGTTTTGGGGTGGTTTGGGCAGCTGAATCTCTTGTTTGTGGGTCACAAACCGATTTAGCTGAGCTCAGCAAGGGCTGTAGGTTGCTGTGGTTTGCAGCGTGGTCTTGGCATGTAGCACATTCATTGCTTTATTCCATAGGTGCCCCACACCTGTGGGGATGGATAAGGGAGGCTGCAGTGCCTTTGTGCCCCAGGGAGTCACCCCAAATACAGCACATGGGCTACCACACCCTCCTGGGACTGGACACAGCTTCTCTTGTCCTGGGATAGTTGGAGTTGAAAACTGCTCACCTGCTCTGTCCTGTAGAGTCAGAACCAAATTCTGGACCTGTCCCTGGGTTGTGAAGCAGGGCAAAGGGCTAATTTTTCCATGTTAATGAAATTACACACGTCCCCTGACCCTTGATCCCTGGGTGATCTGAATGTGTCCTGTGTGCCCAGTCCGAGCAGATGGAGCACAGGAAGCATCAGGTGCTGGATGTGAGCCCCAACCGCCGGGGCAAGGGCAAGAAATCCACGCTGCGACAAGTGGGAGATGATGCCACCCGGCTGGAGATCTGGATCCACCCCTCCCACCCCCGCTCCTCCCAGGGCCACGAGTCCGGCCGGGATTCCGAGCAGGACAACGGGCTTGGGAACCTCAGCCCCAGCGACGTGAGTACTGCGGGAGGCGGCGGTTGGCTTTGGTGTCATGTGTTTGGAATGCAGCGGAATGACACTGGATCTGTTTTGCTTTCCTGTTGCTAAATTTTCCAGTGTTTTGGCTTTCCCTGTGGGAGCTGTGCCTGGGTCAGGCTGAGGAGCTGGTGACCTCGTGCCTCTCGTGTTTAAGGCATGTTGTTACCATCCCTTTCTTGGCAGCGCGCGCCGGCGTGGCTGATGCGGGACAGGAGAGAGGCACAAACAGAAGATGCTGTAAAATGCTGCTGCTCTGAGGGCTCTAACTTGGGTGAGGTTCCCGGTGGGAAGTGAGGTCAGGTGCTGGAGATCGGGGTTAACTGTGACCCTGGAAGTTCTGAGGCTTGTTCTGGAAGTGTGTCACTTGTCCCACTGCCAGATGGTTGGAGGTTTGCGCTGGGAATGTGAAAACCATGGTTTCAACTTCCAGTGTAGGTGTTACATTTGCATAACTTGCTCTGCTGAGAGGCCAGACCAGCACCTTTCTTTTGCAAGAATTAAAAATACAATGAACTGGTGGTGTCTCCTGTGAGCCTGTCCAGCTGTACCTTGCAGAAGGAGCCTGGGTGAGCTCTGTGTCAGGCCCAGGAATGCGGGCAAAGGCGGTGGTGGTTGGGAGCTCATCCTCCAGGAATCTTTGCACTGCTTTGGCACATTTGACTTGCAAGAGAACTTGCCAGGGAGCTCTGGGCTGCCTGTCCTAAAATGGCTGTTAAGGATGGGAGTTTAGGAGAACTGGGAAGACCTTCCCTGCACACTGTGGGGCCCAAAGCTTCTCGGATTTGTGCTTTTGTAACGAATTTGTGACTTCAGCTGGGTGGAACTGGGGTGAAGTCTTGGAGCTTTGGAAGATAAGCTCTGGCACGTCGCTGCAGCATTTTTCAGATGTTCCTGCCCTTGGTTGTTTTCCCTCTCCTCAGCTTTTCTTCTGGGGACTTTTGCTTCCTCAGCATCAGTGAAAGGAACGTGCCAAGCTTTAGCTTCTCCATCAATCGTTGATGAAGATGCTTGGCATAAGATGCTGTCAGTGTTTTTGGGGCTCTGGGGGTTTCTCTTTTGCAGTGCCCTCACATGAGGCAGTGTAGCAGCTGGCAAAGTGGGAGGCAGTGATGTGTTTGTAGTGCAGCACTTTGTGCTGGAGCTTCCCCTCGATCTGTTCAGCAGGGTCTGTGCTCTCTGAAGCGCAGCTTGCTGGCCCTGTCTGCACACGTTTGTCTGATATTTACCATTAGTCTTGATTTCCTTCTGTTTGAAACATTGGCTCCTGAAAAGTACGAGCTTTTCTGATCGTGGAGAAGCCGCATCATCAGAAAACAGAATGGCAAAAGGGTGGGGGGAGCTGAGGGCCTCCGTTTGGGCACTGTTGGTTTTGGCAGCCAAGATATTTATTCTCAGGCTGCCTGTGCCTGCCGTGGGGCAGCACTCGAGTTGGCACAACTGCTTATGGGGCCGTGTCACCCAAAATAACCACGTGGAAAGAAAACCTTAAATCTGTGTCGCTGCCAAAGCTCCCGAGCTGTGAAGCCGTGGGCTGGATAAAGACAGCAGCTCTTCGGGAAGCTCTGGACTCCTTCCTCCTTGAAGCTGCAGCCTCTTAGCCTGCTCCTCGCAGCATCTCCGGGTGTTTCGGAGCTGCTTGGCTGGAGAGGAGCCGAGCAGCCCTGAGTTGCCACTGTGTGGCACTGTTTGGCCTCGGAAGGGCCCTGCCTGGCCGGGACAGGAGCAGGAGCAGCCCTGGTGCTGGCAGCACCTCTGCCCCACATCCCCGGCCGGCCGGAAGGGAACAGCTCTGCTCCCGGGGGACGTGTGCCAGCGTTTGTGTGTCATTTTGGGGAAATGAGGCTAAATGTGTCATTGTCCCTTCCTTGCCAGCTTCAGCCCTTGAAAAGGCAGAGAGAGGCAGGCTGTGTTCTGTGCTGGCCCTGACAGCTGTGCTCTGCAGGTAGCAGAGGCATCAGTCTTATGGCAGCTGTTTCTGGGCCAGAGAAGGGAATTTTACAGGGTAAAATGAGTCAGTTCAGATGCCAGCAGCAGATATAACACGGCAAGCAGAGATACAACAGCTCTGGATGCATTCTGGGCAGGGTGTGGGACAGAGGCTGCTTGCACCCTTCAGACAGAGGCTGTTGTTTCAAACCCAGCCACAGGTGGTTTGAGTGTGACGATGCTGTTCTACAGGTGGCAAGAAATCGATTGGGGGATGTTTTCTGTCCTCAGTAGTTGCTGTCTTCACTGTGCATGTGGTGAGGTGCCAGTCCTGTGACGTGACACACTTGGCAGGGAGGTGCTGCACGATTGCTCTCCCAGGACCTGCTGGTGTGCGTGCTGTCCCTGTCAGCACAGGCTCACACATCTCTGCTCAGCACCGACTTCATTTTCCCTTATGCAGCTCTATACAAAGGCCCCAAATTTTCTTTATTTCAGGGTCAGGAGCCCACAGCCTGGAGTTAGTAATGCGGGATGGCAGGAGTGAAAAGGCCAGCTCAAACTGCAGCCATTTCTGGGGTGAGGGAAGCGTGTGGGGCTGGCAGTTTGCCTTGCACTGTGTTTTTAGGTGGAGGCTTGGCAGAGCTGCCCGTTTCACAGTTTGCTCCATCCCCCTTTCTAGGAAGAGGCAGAACTGGAAGAACGCATCACCTGTGCACATCAAGGGGTGTCAATGTGTGTTTGGCCCCTTCCCCTGTCACTGGATTTGGCACTGCTGGCACAGAGGGCATGGGACAGTTTCAAAGCAAGCTGAGGAGGTGTTTGAGTTGCAGCCTGGATGTTTTGTGCTCAGGGTTTTGGCCACAGCCTTTTGGGATTTCATTCTGTGAACGGCTGTTCTCTGTGGTCTCTTGTACGTTGCATGTTTTTGGGTGTGCAGGGGCAGGCTGGCCCTTTACCTGGCAATTTCTTGTCACTTCCCGTGCAATTCCAATGAGAAATGCTAAAAAGGAGGCTGAGCAAGTGAGCAGTTATGTTGGTGAGCCGAAGAGCTGAGCCTCTGCCATTTCTTCTCTGCCACTGGTTTCATTTGCCGCGGGTCTGTATTCATCTTACATCTGATAGTACCGTAAGCAGTTTGCTCTGCAGGCTGTGAATTGGTAAAGTAAACAGGGCAAACGGGCTGTCAGTCTCTTGAGAAAGTGCTAATATTACACCGAGTTTGAGATTTTAATCACTCCTGTCAGGAAATGCTGAGTTAAGGTTTTCACAATTGCTGCTGCCTGCTGCCTGTGCTCTGCAGTAGACACTTCCTTGTGTTACCACGCAGCATGCAGGCACTAATAAAGATTGCTGCAGCTAAGATTAGGGAAGAGAGGTTTTCCCTTGGCAGGCCAGTAATTGAATAATACTTCTCTCCAGATGTCTGAATACTTCATCATCATTAAAGAATTAAGTCTCTTAGCCTCTTTGTGAGAGGTCAGTCTTGTAGAACCATCAAAAGTTTGGTAGGGCCACCCGAAAAGCTCTTGGGAAGCAAAGGCCAGAGTCAAGATCTGCTGTCATAGCCCTGTGCATCAGCTGCAGGAACATTCCTATTTTTCTCCAGCCTGCTGGTCAGGGATAGAGGTTTTGGATTTGCCTCATGCTGGGTGCCCATGGAGCAACAGCTCTCTTTGCAGTGGCAGAGAAATTGGGGAGGAATCATTAGCTCTGGAATTCAGAGGAGATTTTAACTGCCATTTCTTTACTCAGACTTTCTTCTCAGCAGCAAGGAGTGTGGACACTGCACCAGGGTTTCCCTGAGGGAGCAGTAAATACTACCATGAGGCTATTTTGGGAATGCTTGTGCATCCAGGAGCATGGGCAAGACCTTGGGGCTGCCCAGGCTGCTTCCTCAACAGAGGCCATGTGTCCTTAGTGAAAAGGGTCCCTGTCCCACAGCTCCTGCATGTTTCACATCCGTTTTTCCTTGGTGATGTTTGTTGTTCCTGCTCTGTGCATTTGTTCCTCTTGGGCAGCAGCCACTCGGGTGACTGGGCTGGCTCCTTCTCCTTCCTGGTTTGAGTCCATGCAGTTTTTCATCTGGTGGAGCTTGAGCTTTGCATCTGGAGGGATGAAACCTCAGTCTGGTAACAGTTGTGGTGGGGGTTTTTTGGCCATTCTGCTCCTTTAGCCTGTCCTTCACTTGGGCCAGTCACACACGGGAGCAGTAGTGACCCGTGTCAGAGTTAGGCTTGCCTGGATGGCACTACCTCTGCTCCCTGGAAGTGTCTGGTTTGTTGAAAGGCTGCTGTGGTGTGAGCTGGGTGTCTCTGAGCACGGCCAAACTTTGCTCATGCAAATATACCCCAGAGACACCCCAGTTTCTGAGCGCTGCTCCCTCCGCTCTCAGCTCTTCCCCTCACCTTGTAGCTCTGTCCCATTACACATGACTGGAGGTAAGTGACAGGCAGAAGTGGAAATGATGTATTGCTGTAATGATGGTCGTTCTTCCATACAGATGCACGGAGAAGAGGCTGCTTGGGGAACTCATTATTTTTGGTGCATCCCTGCCAAGCTGGTGGGAGCATTTCTCCTCACTGCCAGCATGGTTGGGTGCTTTTGCTCAGGACAGTGAAAGATTGATCTTTTCTTTGCAGGCTCTTATGAATAATCTTTGCTGGATGAAGTACAGGGCTCCTACAGGGCTCTCTCATTTGATACCTCTGTGGTGTCAGGTGGGCAAAGCCCTCGGAATGGTCCATTTTAGGAGCCTCTGATCTGGAAAATGAACCCAGGCGGCTGGGGCTGTGCCTGTGGTTTAGACGGGCAGGGTAAATAGCCCAGACTTGCTGCCTTCCCCCCGCTGCTGGGGCGTGGCTCCCCAAAAAGGTAACCCTGCTGCTGCACGTGATGTCCTGTGCTGACTCTTGCACGCTTTTAGAGGTTTTTTTAACCCAAAACTAGATGCTGGTGCAGAGAGTGGAGGGAATGGGACCCACGAGCCCAGCAGTGCGTGGACATACCCAGTGTGCTGCTGCTGCAGCTGTTCCCACACCAGTTAAACATCTGGGCCGCAGCACAGCAGCGGTGTAGGTGTGTCCCCAAAGGGAGGGAGTGTCCCCGCGGGTTTTTCTCACGGAAGGAGCCGGTGGGATGCACACAAGCTCTTACAGCACCTTGTCGCAGGAGGGTGGCTTCTGTTAGGTCAGGAAGTTTGTCCCCTCTCTGGTTAGATGCTCTCTAGCATTGGATGTGAGTGATCCTGTCTGTGGTCTGCTGTTGTTACGGGCTGTCCTTGCTGTCAGAGGATGGCAGTGCTTTGCCCCCAGCCTGCTCGTAGCTGTGGTTGATCCACACCTCTGCAGAGCTGCCAGCCCCTGCTGAGCCTCCCCTGCAGCACAACAAGAAGCAGAGATGCTCTCTGGGGTGGGAATGCCAGGCACTAGCAGTCAGCTAAGAGCTGCCTTCCCTTATTTCTGGCCTTTATCCACTGCCCACATGAGAGAACAGCAAGAGCTGTTGCATCCTTAATCTTCGTGCCCAAAGCGAGAGTTGAGAGGGAGAAGCGTGGAGTTCCCTCTGTCCTGCCCTCGTTTTCCTCACCCCCACAAGCTTGCAGGAAGCTGTTGGGTTTGGTTACTCATTCATGGAGGTCAGGACTAGGTCTGGGGTTTTTTTTTTCCTTTGTGTTTAGGAAACAGTTTACAAACTGTTTTGAGCATGGGGGAGCTGGTGGCGTGTGAAAGAGGCTTCTCAGCCTCTTTGCTGCTGGACTTGCATTAATTCTCTGCCCTGCCTCCTTTTCTGTAATCTCTTTCTTGGTTGGCAGCGTGAGTATTTTCTGAGTGCTTTCCCCTGCCTGCAAGCCCTCTGCTTCCTGATGTGACCTCGGCCACCAAACCACCTTGGGGCTTTATTTTTACTTGAGCCGTTCTGGTTCGCGTGGTGAGGTTGGTGTCTTTCCCTCAGCAGTGAGAAGACTTCTCTGCAGAGGAAGTAAAAGAGTGCCAGGCTGCAGTTGAAACTGGTTAAAACACCAAAACCACACTCCTGGTCTCACTGGGTTTGAGACGTGACTTTCAGCCATGCAGCTCAGCGCTGGCTTTTTTTTGCCTGCCAGTAATGCACCATCCCTGCTTGCACTTCATTTTTTTAATAATTTGTGTTTTTACTTTAAATTGCTGATAAAAACCTTCTCGGCTGCAGTTCCCATGTTAGCAATCCAACCAGAAATGCTGTTCCACTTTGCCTGGGCTTGTGACATTCCATGGATGCTCAGTGCTGCTCCACGACAGCCCGATCCAGCCTGTGCACTCCTGTCATGTACAACCCAAATGTTGCTTTCCAGCACAACCTGGCCTTTTGTCACTACCCAGAAAGTGAAGGCTGAGCTATTGGTAACAGTTTCCAGAAGTTGGTGTTGATCTTTTCCCCCCCACTTCTTCTTTTTAGACCACGTTGGTGGTTTTATTTAACTGTGAAGAACGAGGCAGGCTCTAATGTTGCCTGAATGGGAGAGACACTGGCGTGTTCTCCTTCTGGCAACAGGCATCTGGTGCTAATGTGTGTGGTGGATCAGAGCTGGGAGCACTGCAAGGGCATCACTGAGCTGTGCCTGTGTGAGGGGCTCTGCTCCATCCCAGTGCTCAGAGAGGCTGCGGTGAGGGGAGCGAGACTTCGTGTTCCAGCAAGCTTCTCATACCCCAAAACCAAGTACAATCGTCCAGAAACCGCCTTTCCCTGTCAGTCACTCTTTCCTCATTTCCTCTCCTGCTGGCGCTGATCAGGCAGGGATTTGTGTGTAACCAAACCCCCTCCTGCTGCTGCACACGAGGCCTTTCTCAGAGCAGTGGGTTTGATGATCCTGGTGCTGCACACTGGTGTTGGGAGGGAGAGTTTACACTTGAGATGAGAATGCTGCCAGAATTGGCAGTGCTGGTAAAGGAAGTAAAATATCTTAATAGCAGGGTTGGGAGATTTCCCAGAGCAGGGTGAAGGCTGTAGACACTGATTTCTCTTGGGATCTTTTTTTTGTTGTTAGTCTAACCTTGATCTTTGTCTGAAGTTGGCCCAGGCCAACATTTCCTGCTGTCTGTTGCAGACTTTTTGAGATTGGCACCTCGTATCCCACAGCCAAACCTCTTAATTCTGCCATGGGGAATGTTTATTCCTCTTCAGTGTTGAATGAGCCATTTCCAGACAGGCTTCGTATCCACTGTGGAGGTGGGTACTAGGGAAGAAACTTCCTTCCGGAGGATCAGGGAGTGGAACCTGCTGGAGTCTGTGTCATTTCCTCTGTCCTTGGCTCTACTCTTCCTCCCCAGCAGATTTCATTGCTGCATAATTCAGAGTGGAGAGGGAGATGCAGCAGGGTGGACCAACTACCTGTGGGCTGTGGGAGCCTGAGGCACAGCCTGGCTGGGAGCAGCTCCCGTTATCCCGGACGGGGAGCGTGGCTGGAAGAGTGGGGATGTGAGGGTTGCGTGAGATAATGCTGTCATCCTTCTGGAAGGCTCTGTCTCTGCTCAGCCTGTTGTCCAAATGTCTCCTCTCTTGGCCCAACTCCATCCTAAGCCTTTCAGGGTTCGATCTCTTCAGTCTTCACCCTTCTTAATTTCTCACATTATCTCCCTCCTTTGTGCTTTAACCCCACGAATAATCTACTCTGGAGTAGTGAAGAGGGCTGACAACACCCTGAGCTGCCTTAGAGCTGATCTCTCACAACCAGAATTCATCACACATTTCTTCGTGTCAGTTTTCTGTCACAGGAAGGTGAACTCTGTTTATTCCTGGCAAACAGTGAGTGTTTGAGTATAAGCTGCTTTTGGTTGGGGCTGCTTTAGTGCACATGTGGCCTCCCCCTCACCTGCTGGACACAGAAAGCTCTGCCTGGGCTTTCAGTGCTTAACCAGATGCAGCCTTGAAGAGCTGAGCTTGTATCCTAAATGACCTGTGGCACCGGAGCCAATTTTTGAAAAGTTTTGTGTCGAAAGTGAACTTGATATCTCAGCTGAGGACTCTCTGGCGTGTTTGCATAGATTCGGAGAGTTTATGGTCAGCAGGGACCATTAGATCATCTGGTCTGATCTCCTGTATATCACAGGTCCTTAAATTTCACCCTGCTACTCCTCTGTGAAGCCAAATAACTCGTGTTTGGCTAAAGCAGTACTTCCAGAAAGACATCCAGCCTTGAGAATCCACCCTTTTCCTGGGCAGTTCGTTCCAGTGGTAATTGCACTGGGTTTGAGACACTTTTACCTTATTTGAGGGAGTGAATGTTCCCAGTTTGTTCCTGTGCTTTGCTCTTCTGCAAGTGCGAAGAGCCCTGAAGTACCGCAGAGGCACTTTGCACCCAGCAATCCAAATCGCCTCGCAGTCTTATTTTGATAACACTGAACAGATTGAGCTGTTGAAATTTTTCACTGCAAGGCATCATTTCTAGCCTTTGAATCACTTTTATGGCTGTTTTTTTGGATCCTTACCAATTTTTCAGCATCCTTTTAAAAATCAGGGCACTGGAGCTGGATGCAGTATTTCAGTGTCATCCCCCACGGTGCCGTATTTAGATGTGAATGTGCTGTCCAGTGCCTGCCCTGCTTGCACATCCATGGGGTGTGTTTAATCCTTTTTGCTGGACACTGCGTTGGGAATTCAGCCACTGTGGTCCCTAAAGGCTTTTTGGAGAAGCTGCCTCGGGCACGATCTCCTGGAGATTTAATTTTGCATGTGATGCCAGATGAATAACATGACATTTGATGTTGGAAACCCCCAGATTTTGAAGCTGTTATAATGAACCCCGTGTGAATGTTCTGCAGCCATCGTTACTTACCGCTCCAAACGGGCAGTTTGACAGCAGAGTTTCCTTTTGTTGATTAAAAACCTTGCTAGTGAGCCTCTACCATCCTCTTGCCATCCAGTTCAGTGAGGGTCCCTGAAGACCTCTCTTTAAGAGGTTACTGAATCAGTTTATTCGTTTAAATGATAATATTTTTTCAAGAGTGTTGCACATTACTAATTCATGGAAACCAAATTTAGCTGCAAGCTTGGGTGAAAAGGAAATAACACACATATAAATATTCCATTTGACCTGCTTTCGTTGAAAGTTCTGCTAGTAAATTCGTTATTAAATTATGTTGAATTTATTTTGAAGTCAGATGCTTGTTTTGGAGCCAGTGAAGTTACCATAGCTTGAGCTTTACGTTACTAAAGCAGATAATTTGCTTCCTTAACGTTTTTCCCCTCACCTGCTCCCTGCTGGGATGAAGGAAGAACTCAAAAGCTCACTGCTTTTGCCAAGGGGCTTCTTAAATGCCTCTTCTTCCTCTTGCTGGGTTCCTGGCTTGTAACTCTTACAGCCATCAGATGTGTCCTGGAGCTGGAGCTGCTGCACTGCGAAAGACGAGGGAGCTGCAGGAATGTCTCAGTGTCTCTTCACCTGTAAATTAATTTTTTTATGCCTCAAGGCCACGATGCATCAGGGTTCCCTCTCTCTTCCATGTCATAGCAAATTGGATTTTATGTTTGTGCGGTGTCTGACGTTAAGTAGCAGGATTTTCACTGGAATTGCTTCTACTGCTGCAGAAATGAATCCGTTTCAGGGCAGGACATTGCTCTGCTAAGCAGAAACCTGCACTGAACACGTGGCGAGAAGCAGCCAAGGCAAGCCCTGTATCCATTTGTGGTTGCAGGTGGTATATGAAGAGAAGTGATTATGGTAATTAGCCCAGCTGGAATTTGCCCACAGCTCTGTGGGTACCTTGTAAACACTGCAAAAATGCCAGACAATCTTAACAGCCCTTTTGTCTCGTCTCCTTTATGTAGGGTAGCCATTTGCACAAAACCCTTTCCACCAGCACTTCGGTGGGGTTACACCTGTAGCAGTAAAAACTCCTCCTGGTATCCTGCCAGCCGAGCCCGCTGCAGCATCCTGGGCTTTTCAGGAATCTCTTTATCGGTGTTGGACTGGGTGCTCTGAGGGAGCTGCCCACGGAAAAAGAGGAATAAACCCTTGAGCTGGGAGTGAGAATATGGCACGTTTTGGGTGCCTGGATGTTATTTTACACAGTTCTCAGCAAGGAAGCTGTGCCTGGAAAAGCCTGACTGCCCAAGAAACCCTAAAAATATTTGGGATGAGTGTGGTACGTGTTTTGGAGCGGAGCTGTGTGGCTCTGTGGTCTGTACTCCAACCCCTTGTCACCGAGGAGACCCTTAGACTCAGGAGAACGTCCCGCTGTGCTCCAGGCCCTTCCACTCCGGTGGAGACAGAGCATTTGTTACAGGCAATTCTGCATCTGGTCTCTTGATTAATGGACTTGTCTTTTGCAGCCTATTTTGACTCTGACACTGCTTTCTGCTCCACAGATGCTTTGCTGATGTTGAAGAAAGTTTGCCTCGCTTGATAAAGACCAGATCCTGGAATTTACTTCCAAACCTGAAGTAACAATTTTTAACTTGAAACGCTTTTTCCCCAGGAGTCGCTTCTCCAAAATCTTTCCCTTATTTGGTGCCTCCTTCACAGCTGGGGCTGATGCTCAGGTGCCAAAGCTCTGTGCGCTCCTTGCCCGGAGCCAAACGGGTTCAAGCGCCGCTTCCCAGCCTGGCTCATGGCACTCCTTTTCCTGTGCTCTCCTGTGGCATTTCCAGCAGTGCTGGGCTGGGCTGGGCTGGGGAACACCATTTTCAACGTGGTCAGTGCAGTCTCTGGAGGCTGAGCGTTGCTTTCTTCTCTCCTGGCTGGAGACAAGGCGGGCCTTTCCTGAAGCTGCCCCAGCGGTTCCGTGTTGCTGTCAGGCCGTGCTCCCCGCGGCCTCGAGGAGATTTGAGCTGGCTGTTCAGCCCCGTTGCTATCTCTGCTCTTTTAGCTGCTCCACGAGAAGTTGTTAGTCACTGTTGATTCCTTCCATGGCAACAAATCCAGTTGGGTTGGCGGCGAGGTGTGTGAATGCTCCCCGAGCAGCACTGGGCTGCTTCCTCTGGTGAGGTTGCCTCTTCCCAGGTGGATTTAGTCTGTCTGCACATGCTGACTCATGACAGCCGAAACAGCTGTTTTCAGCTTCAGGCACTACTGTGTGCAGGGACCCCTTCTTCTTTTTGACAGCTGGTTTGTTTTTATAACTAATGCCTTCACTATATGCTCATAACTTCCATATCGGTGATGCCCGCTTTTCAGCTGGAAGGGCCAAAATCCAGTTTTTGACATAGTTTCGTTGTTGCATAAGCTTTTCCTGATGGGCTTTTCCCAAGTGAGCAACTGGGACAATCCAGATTTGGTTCCCTGTCCCAAGGAGCAGCGCTGCCCACAAAGGGCAGCAATATCAGTGTGCTGGGAGTCCTGCTCTGGCATCCTGATATTGGCACGAGGACTGTTTTGGGGAAATCTTTGGAGGGGACCGTTTTTAAGCTGCACAGTGAGTGAGATGAAGGCAGTAAGTTGTTGTAGAGCTGGTGGCAGCACCGTCAGGGTAGTGAGCGTGCTGGCAGTGCTTTTGGGAAGTATTCCTCTCCACCATGTGAATGCAGAGCAGCAGGTGACAGAACTTCCTCCTCTGTGCCAGGCCACTCATGGAGGTCGCTGTTTCCCTCTCCCCGTGAGAAGCTGGGTTCGATGGGAGGAGCTGGGAGGGCTCCCAGAGGCTGAGGGATAGGTGAGTCAGTAGGGAAACAGTCATCCAGAGAAAAGCCCAGTCAAAGCAGCCCCGTGGCCTCAGCATGAACCCAAAGATGAAAGGTCCAAAGTTGAGTGATGAGCTCATCAAAACCTCGAGGCTGTGAGAGAAAAAGTGGTGAAAGAATCGTGAGGTGCCTGCTTGAGATGCCACAGTGTGGGGCACACAGGGCTCTGCCTGGGCTTGCTGAGGTTGTGATTTAAGTTGGCAAGAGGCATGAAACATGCTTCATTCCTAGAGGCAGGTATCACGTTTCCTTAAAAACAATTAGAAGTGAGCACATATCTCTGTCCCAGTTCCGTACTGGTTCCTGGGGAGTGTGACTGGTTAGTCCTTGGGATTGCGAGTGAAAAGGCCGAGCGTGGAACTCGCTCTGAGAAAATGGGAGTGAAGCCAATGTCCTGACAAGCCCTCCTGGAGCTGGGTGTCTGTGGAAACACTCTGGGCATGTCTCTGCTGGGTGTCACTTTCCATTCAAGGTGCGGAGTTTTGGTTTTCCCCTGCTGCCGGTAACGTGTGGGGATCTCGGAACACTCCTGGGGCCGTGGGTGAATGTAGGCCTTGGAGGAAAACTTCTACCGCCGTTTCTTCTTTCCCCCACCTGCAGCCTGCCCGTGAGTGTTGCTTTCCAGCAGAGATGGGTCAGGCCATGAGCTCCTTCTCTTTTCCATATTCCCCCTCGAAGGGTGCAGGGCATGGACCCCCTCCTCTGGCTCTTGCACAGGGTCTTGCTGTGGGGCAGAGCAGTGCCCACCGCCCCGCCAAGGCTCTTGCACTGAGCTGGGGGCTGTGATTCCTTAGATTCCTTGGGCTGTGTCTGTGTCCGCGTCTCTGATTTCAGCCAGAGCTGGTCACAAACCAACTTTTTGCCTCCACAAGCTGTTGCCTGAAAAAAAAGTACCTGTTAAAGGCTTCAAGCTCTCAATTACCATAGTGTCCTAAGGTGAAGAATCAGCTATATCCAAACTTCACTGGCAGAATGAATAAGGGCTTTGCTGTGCTGTCCCAGTATTCCCCAGTCTCTTCTGGGTTCCATCTGCAGAGTTAATAAAATGGTGGCAAATCAAGTTGAGTTCTAGTGGAAAGGGCTCTTTAGGGCAGCAGTAAAATAGTGAGTAAGCAAGAACCCCTTGCTGCAGGGGCCAGTTTAATTGGTCTGGCTTGTTTTATGAGACAGGTTTTATGTTTAAACTCGCACATGGCCCGGGAGCGACTCTGCAGCAGGGCATCATTCTCCTGCATGGATCCTTCGGGAACGCAGCCGGGTTAATTACACCTCACCGAAGGTGCAGAGCAGCTGGCATCAGTCATGGCGTGAGCCCAGGGGCTCGGCAAACGGGGGTGGGAGGTGGCACCAGAGCTGGGATGCCAGTGACAACTGTCCCCTGCAGGCCAAGCCTGGCAGGGAGCTCGGGAGGCACTGGCCAGTACGCACCCTGCATCCTCTGGCACTGCCACAGCCCTGCCCGGTAATCTTTATCCTCTCCCTGTGCTCCTGCTTCCCCCTGCGAGTGGAAGTGGGGGAGTCGAAGCTGCAAAAGCCCTGGGTGGATTGGAGCAGCGTGGCGGTGCTCTGGGTCGCTCCTGGCCAGCGTCTCCCTCGCAGCGCGCGGGGCCTGGCTTTTCTCAGCGCGCTGAGGCTGTGCAGGCACAGGCGAGAGAGGAAAACCTCCTGCTCTGGGGAAGGTAACAGCGAGGCCAGTCCACTCCTGCTGTGACGCAGCCACCTCCAGGGCCAGGCTGAGTGCTTACCCACCCACAGCCGTCCTCAGAGCCGTGTAGATAAGGACTGGGAAAGCCCGGAGCTGTGCTGAGCGAGCAGAGGTGGCCTGGAGCAGTAGTAAGCAATTATTCAAGTCAGGTTTTGAAGTCAGGGGAGCAAAGCAGGGCAGGAAGCTGCCTTCACACCGTGTGCTACAGCCAGCTCCCCTGTGTCCCCTTAGTTCCACGTCCACAGAATCATGGAATGGTTTGGGTAGGAAGGGATCTTGAAGACCATCTAGTTCCAGGGACAGCTTGCACTTGAGCAGATTGCTCAGAGCCCCATCCAACCTGGCCTTGAACACTTGCAGGAGTGGGGCATCCACAGCTTCTCTGGGCAGTTCAGTAGCTGTTCAAAATGCAGGGTCTCAGGGGCTCTGCTGGCACATCTGAACTCTGTCTCTAACACCAGTAAAACGACGGGGTGCAGCATCACCCCAATCCTCCCTTGCTTCTGGAAGCTGCTCCTGGCAGGGCCCACACAAGTGCTTCGAGTGCTGCTGCTGAGCTCTGTGTGCTGGCTGCTCTGCAGAGCAGCGCTGTGGAAGGACATCCTGCTCCCTCTCTGCCGTGTCCAGCTGCTGCTCTGCCTCTCACACAGTCGGGAGCACGGAACAAGCTGCTGCTGGCGGTTGTGGGGTTGTTTTTTCCGTCGATGGAAATGCTAGTGGGGAATGCTGCCTTTGGGGGCTCCTTTTGCAGAACCCCTTGGGCTGTGCTAAGCTTTGAGGTGCTGAGACATGGGGGAAGAGACCTTTGCCTAGGGGGGCCCGGGGTGCAGGTATCGGGTTTGGGGGTGCAGGTATCAGGGTTGGGGTGCCCGGGGTGTGGGGTTTGGGGCTCCTGGGGCACAGCAGCCCTGTGCAGGATCACAGGACCCAGCAGAGGGTGCTGTGTCTCCATCGCCTCTCCCATCTCCGGTTCCAGCTCCAGCTCCAGCTGTTTGGCACTTGCCTCTGCCTCTGTGCATGATGTTTGTAAGAGTTTGGGCATGTCCATTTGGTTCCCATCTCCAGTGCCACCCCCAGCATCCAGGCCAGGTTCTTCTGTCACTGGGGACATTCTTAATTCACAGGAAATAGGAGAGAGTTTAATTGTTTTCTCCTCTCTCTCTTTTTTTTTTCTTTTTTTTTTTTCCCATGCAGCTGAACAAAAGGTTCATCCTCAGTTTTCTCCATGCCCATGGGAAGCTGTTTACCAGGATTGGGTAAGTGTGCAGGATGTTTATTTTATTTTCCTACATTACAAGTCTTTTTGGAATTTAATATTGTTAGCAACTAAGCTGTGTTTGGAGCTGAGGGCACAGGGTGTGAATTCTTGCAGGCCTAGCCTCCTGGTTCTTATTCTCCTTACCCGCCCTCCAGTCCACACTGGTTGGAGCTTGGGCTTTTCCTTCCCCCCACCTCAAAGCCCACTGCTGCCCATGCACCAGGACCCTCTGGCAGAAGCTGAGCTCAGATGGATCACACACCCAGGAGGGACTAGAGGCTGTTTTCTCTCTCTCCCATCACCTAACTATGCTCCCTTCCCTTGGATTTCTGGGTTTAACCCCCTCTCTGCCATTGCCCTCACCCCGTGCAAAGCTGGCTCCTGGAGCTCTCAGTGGCTGTTGCCTGCGAGGAGCACAAAGCCATCGAGGCAGATCCACGCGGTGGCTGAAAGCTGCCGTCCAGAGCGTGTCAAAACAAGCCTTGCCCTTCACCTCCTCGCTGCCATTTCGGTGAAAGCCCCGTAGCTGAGAGCTGCGCTGGCTGTGGGAACTGCTTTGTACAAAGTGCCCTTGGCAGTGGCTGTCAGAAATGGGTTTCAAGTAATTGAACAGCTACCCTTGAAGCAGAGCGAGCCTGACCCCCGCCTGGGCTGAGATCCCAGCCCGGGGGACATCCCTATGACCCCGAGGGCAGAGCTCAGCCTTACAGCTGATGGGCTTCCCATGGAGCTGCCTCTGCTCCAGGTCCGGACTGGCCCTTGCTGTGTGGGAGCAGCTGCTGAGGAGAGACCCCGTGTGGGTCTCTGCTCGAGCCCGCCAGTGCCTCGGAGCCAGCCGGAGTCTCCTGAGCTCTGCTGGCTCCTTCGTTCTCCTGCAGAGCTGCTGGCTACAAGTCACAGGGCTGAGAGGCCTTTTCCAGGCCATGTAGGTAAGGGGAGTGTGGGTGCAAAGTGACAGCTTGTCCCTGCTGTTGGGTTTTTTGTCTGGGATCTATAATTCTTTGTCCCCTTTCCCTCCTGGAGCACAGGAGCAACAGCAGTACTGGGAACAGCTCAGATCCTGCCACACAGCACTTGCTGTGTCCAGTGCTTACAGGGCTGACCACTCAAGAGGGGCACTTTGGACCCTTCATAAAAAAAAAGGGAAGCAGGGGCTGGTGATTTGTTGGAGATTCAAGTGCCTGAGGGTCACTGCTGATCTCTCCCTGAGTCACAAGGGACTGATTATCCACTCACAGGCACCAGGCTGGCCTGCAGCGAGGAGGCAGAGCTGGATGTCCTGCTGCCTGCAGGCAAAGAGGAGGAGAACTTCAAGAGCCCAGAGAAGGTTCTGGAAGTGCAGGGTCTGTGCTGGAGGGCAGAGCATCCGGGGAGCTGCTGGTCCCTGGCGCTGTGGGGCCGCGCTCGCGGTCGGGCTCCGGTTGAACGGATGCCAGCAGGGGATTAATGGGGATGTAGCAGAGATCAGTTGCACATTTGGCTCCTGAGACTTTTGTGAAATTAAGATGCAGCATTTGAGGCGGTTGCTTCCCAGGACAGTCATTTAGAAAACCCGAGTATGTTTAATGGTACAATATGCCCTGAAGTACTTAGAAGGGAACTAGAAAGTAATACCATGACACAGGAAGAGAAAATCGGCCAGCCCTGCTAAACAGCTTCCGTGCTTAAAATAGGTAAAAGGTGAGGGAGAGCCAAGTCCTCTTTGGGCAGGATCTTGGGTGATTTATCTGGAAAAAATATGGAAAAGATGATGTTGTCCTAATTGGACTCTTGCTCCTAAAACCACAGGTAAGCAATTTATTAAAAGCTTCCGCTCGGCTCCTGACCTGCTGGTTCTGAGCTCAGTGGGGTTACTGCATGCTGTTCCAGATGTGCTGTGGTATCAAAGCACAGCTGGCGGGGCTGAGGAAGCCCTCACTCCTTCTTGTTGTTATTCCATGGCAATAATCTTCATCTCCTCAGTAACAACCCATCCTGCAAAGGGCTCCTCCATCCCCAGAGTGCTGTCTGCCCTAGGAGGATGTTGCTGGATACGCTGGATGTGGTCTGAGATTTCTCAAAATTAGGAAGTCTTTAGAAGCAATCAGTTTGCTCTAATTCTCTGGCTGTGCCCCAGATCCAGGGAAGTTGCCTTTTGCAGGAAAAGCAGTGCGTTAGTACTGACAGAGCTGCTCCGTTCTGCACAGCTGCAGAGTAGAAGGGGCCTGTTTGTTCCAGCCCATGGTTTTGGGAAGGTAACAGAGACTTTGAACTGCTCCAGCAAACAGTGCCCGGGGAGAGGGTGCCCTGCTGGTAGAGGCAGATCCAGGTGATGAAAAGCACCCATGAACTGTGGCTAAGAATAAAGCCATTTGTGTCTTTAAAAATAAAGCTGTCACTGTCCTCAAGTCTGTTGGGGAAGCCCAGCAGAATTGCCCATGTGGGTTACCAGAAGTGGCTCATTAATCCAGCCCGTGGTGATATCACAAGATCTGAATCTCTTGGGGGAAGATAGAGGAAATTGCTATGGAGGCCCCCGAGGTCGCCTGCCCCGGCTCCAGATGCCTCACCCACTGTGGATTTTGGCTCCCTCACTCCCATGTGGGCACTTGATAATGTCACTGAAAACTGGTGTGGACACTTTGTGGGAGATATTCAGTCTGCTGGGTCTGGCTGTGGCTTTCTCTAGTGTAGGAACAAGAATCAATACAGCAAACTGCAGAAGAGGCAGTGGACAGGAGGATCTCCCCCCCCTCCTCAGTAGTTCCGAAGGTTTTGGGCAGCTTCTTGGTTATAAAATTGTCTTCGTGGGATACCAGGTGAGGACTGTTGTGGGCAACCACATCTCAGTCATTTTTGGGGTTTCGACTGCGCTCTTTGCGATCGTTTCCATTTTTCCCCCCGCTTCAGCCGGGAGGTTGCTGAGGATCCAACAGCTTTGATAAGTGACCTCAGCTAATTCCCTTAGCGATGAAGAGCAGGATAAAGGTGTCAGATTTCCGTGGGCGCTTGTGAGTGGTGTTGAAAGCTCACCCCATCCCCAGCCGTGGCCCCGCAGCCGCGGGCTGCTGTGTCCTGACGCGCGACAGCGGCGCTGCGGCTGCGGGGACCCGCTCCAGCTTTGACACTGTCAGCAGCTCCACGAGTCGGAGAGTCCCTGTCCTGTGGGGCTCGAAGTGATGAAGTTTGGGGGCTCAATCACAGTGCTGGAGAGTGTGTAGCCTGGGGGAGACGGGGCTCGGTGCCATGGGATCCGATGTTGCAGCGAGGAGTTCTGGAGGAAGCACGCTCTGGCCAGCATTCAGTGCACTGGAATTGCCACATCCGCAATGTGGCACCAGTGTGTGCGTTCTGCTGCAGCCTTGGGAGTCCCATGGGCTGCTCCTGGTCCAAGTGAGCTGCTGGCCCCTTGGCACCTCTCCCAGATTGGTAGAAGTCAGTAGAGAAAAATGGTTGGTCAGAAATGACTCATAAAGGCCGTGTTTTCCTGCCAAAAGAATGCTGCCTGTCAGTCACGGAGCAATCCCTCACTGCCCTCTCTAAGGAAGCAGCCTGCACCTTCATTCCCCACAGCTCCTGGATGGGAGACGGCACCCCAGGGATTCCCCCCTCGCCGGGAAACGCGACACGGGCTATGCCATGCCCACTTCCCACCCCACATCCCAGGGCACAACCTGCTCTCTCCAGCCTCTCTCTCTGTCTGCAGGATGGAGACTTTCCCTGCGGTGGCCGAGGAGGTCCTGAGGGAGTTCCAGGTGCTGCTGCAGCACAGCCCCCCTCCCATCGGAAGCACCCGCATGCTCCAGCTCGTGGCCATCAACATGTTTGCAGTGTACAACTCCCAGCCCAAAGGTACCACGTGCTGCTTGAGGGGAAACTGGGTGGGGATCAGCCGCTCCCCATGTGGAGAAGGGTGGGGGGGACACACCAGATGGGGAGGTGGGAGTGGTGGTTGGATGCCTGTGGGTGTCAACACAAAGGGACCTTGGCTGGGCCTTGGAGCTGGCTGAGGTGTCTGAGAGTGTGGAGGCATCGCATCCCCCTGGAGCCTGAGTCATCAGCACAGAAGGAAGACGCTGCTTTATGGCTCTGCCTTCCCAGCGTTTAGGCTGGGCCCTGCTCGGTGTCTGTGCTGGCACCAGAAGGGCTGGGACAGTCTCAGAGCCCTCAGCTGTTGGCTGTGGCTGCCTGTGTCCGTGCAGGGGGATGTGGTGCCACTCTCTGAAACACCAGGCCGGAGCCTGTGCCCCATATTAAGGCAGAGAACAACACAGATCCAGTGTTAATCACCGTCCTCCTCTCACTTCCTCCATCCACCCAGCAGCCCGGATGGTCTCGACCATTGGCAAGTTTAATGTGCTGGGCACCAGAGATGCCACCAAAGCAGAGCCTCCAAATGATGCTTCCAGGGGTTGTGTTTTGCCCTGTGTGCCCCCCAGCACGTACTCAGCAGCAGTACCCAGGTCTGCCCGAGCCGTGTGTTTGGGAGCAGGGATGGGGCTGCTCTCCCTGGGTGGGAGGAAGCAGCGTTTCACATGCCGATGGCTTGAGATTTAGATCCCAAAGATGAAGGCCTCCAGCTGATGGATTTCAGCTAAAGCCAGCGTGTGGGCGATCAGGCTGAGCCCCAGAGCGCTGCTGCTGGAAGATCCCTCCCTCGTGAGCCAGTTGGCCACTTGTCAGGCTGGTGGTCAGTGGCCAAGGTCAGCTGATGGAGTAAACCAGCACCGGCCAGAGGGCTGGGAAGTGGCTCCTGTGTGCCGTGCCTGCCTTGCAGGCCCTCTCCTTTCCTGGAGGGAGCTGTCAATCAGCCGTGCCCTCCTGCCTGCCAGATGCCAGCCAACGACAGCGTGTTTATCTTTGAGCTGCAAAGTACTTGGTGATTATAAGCAAATGCCTCTGCGTGACGGTAATTATTGTATTCCTAATGTTAATAATACCCTTGGTAGGTGAATTAATAGTGGTGTCTGTGCCACAGACAGGAGCGGGTGGGAAGGAGGAGATTTGTCTGGGATGGATGGCAAGCCCCTGTGGCAGAGCTGGAAACAATCCCAGCTCTCAAACCGCTGGGCCGTGCTCGTCCATCCATAGCCGAGTGTGAGTGACAGAGGGAGTGCTTTTTATCTCATGAAAAATAAGTATTCTCAGAGTTTCTGCCTCCTGTGTGGGTAGCTGCCAGCTGCTCCCAGCTTTCGGATCTCTGGAGAAAGCAAACCTGTTCCTGCCGGAGCCTGCGGGCTGCGTGCGGAGCAGGTGGCAGTGCCCATGGAATGCCTGCGGGTCGGATGGCACCGCGGCTGCCATCTGATGCCAAGGGCCCTTCAGGGATTTCCCTGAGGGCTCTTTGCTCTGGTGACCCTGAAATATCGCTGAGAGTGCTGTTGGCAAAGCAAACCCTGCCGTCAGCGCAAATGCCCCGGTGGTCTCGGGGCGCTCGTACGCCGAGTGCTGGCACAGCACAGGTTGGGCTCGCTGCTGACGCTGCGATGCTGGGAAGAGCTGGGTGCAGACGGAAATCATAAGCAGAACAGCAAAGGGTCTGGAGTTTAGAAGGAAGGCAGGAATGTTGGCACGATTACAGAGTGCCCTGCACGGAGCGAGGGTGCTGGCTCGCTCCCCGGCGCGTGGGCTGCTGTGGGCAGGGGCCTGGCGGGAGCGCGCGGCAGGAACGCTGTCGGGAAGGTGCGGGTTTCCATTTCCCAGCACATGAGTCACCTCCCTGTGCTGCAGCAGCAGGGGCAGCAGCGGGAGCCAGGGGGCCGAGCCGCCCCTGTGGGCCTGTGGGAGGCTGGCGGGATGGAGGGAGCAGTCCCACCCTGCCTGCATCCCAAATTGCCAGGAAGCGTTGCTGGGGAGCCGGCTGTAGTCAGAGCTTGGCTGTGTCCACTCCACAGAGCTGGATCTAACTTTGCAGTTGGACCAAACAGCCTCCGGAGATCTCCTCCTACTGAAATCCTCCTGCAAATCTGGGAGCAGAGCGTGTCTGTGTCCTTCCCATCACACGGGCCTGACACTCAGCTTGCAGTAGCAGGAGGAGATCCGTGGGTTTGGGGCTGGGAGGGAGGTCTGAGCCTCTCTTCCCTGCTGTCTGGGGGTGTTCTCTTCAGGGATAGCTGCTCCCTCCCTTCCCTGCTTTGTATTTCCAGGTCTCTGGAGCCCCAGCTATTCGTGAGAAACTTGTAAATGTGCTTGTGGCTCCACGTCTGGTGTGTAACAAATCCCTGGTGCTGAGATCCAGTGGTGCTGGCAGTCATGGTGTGGTGTCACTGGCATAACAGTCACAATGTGGGGAATTCGATGAAGTTTTTAACCCCTGCATAAGAACTTTTAAGCACAGATTCAGGTATTAAGAAAAAGGGAACTTGAAGAATTAAATGCAGTGTTAAACACCTGTCCTCCCTCTTCCTCAGGCTTACACCAAACACAATCCTGCCCCATCTCAGCCTCAGTTTCTCCCATTTTTGGATTGTGGTCAGTCTGTCCCAGCCCTTCAGTGAGACAGTGGGCAGCACAGGAAGTTGGGACTCGTGCGTGATGGTTTCTATCTGCTGCTCTTTGCTTTTTACTCCTATTCTTTTGCTGTGGTGTGAGTTGACCGTGGCCCCTCAGGGGTGCCCCTGTCCTGGCACGTGTCCCCAGTATGGCATTTGTGACATGTCCTCTGTGTCTCTGCTCTCAGCCGCTGCCACACTCTCGTAAACCAACCAACCGCAAGGTCACCGTGTGCTCTTCTGACAGGGTGCCTTTTTTTGTGCTGTGTTTAAACTGGTTTCAAAACCAGCCAGCTGTGAGCAGCACGTGGCATTTCACATCCTCCTCCCACGCAGGTTGCTGCTGTGGTTACCTGAACCCTGCAGTGGGTGCCCGGGCTCAGGTGAGCACAGGCAGGGCCCCGTGGCCCGTGCAGCTGAGCTGTGGTTGTCCCCAGGGACAGGGCACGCTGGAGCTGGTCTCAGCTGCCTGTGCAGCCAGGCAGCACTGGGAAGATAGATCCTGGGAGATGAATTGGATCTGTTGTTTTCTCTGACAGAGGAAGCCAAAGAATTCCCACATGAAGTGCATCCCCTGCTGTTCAGCATCAAACAGCGTGTTCCTGCTTTGTCCAGGGAGGCGTGCAGCCACTGAGGGTCCCGCTCACCCGGCCGCCTCCTGTCAGGCGCACTCCAGGTGTGAAAAAACTTCTCGCAGACCTCAAACCCTTGGGACAAGGAGTGCCCACCCAGGGCAGGGAGGAAGAGAGAGGTGGCCGCTCTGCATGACAGAGACTTGCCAGTTGCTGGAGCTTTCCAGGATGGGACGTAGGTGACTACCATTGTTTTGGGCCGTCCTGGGCTCTGGCTGGGGCGGGACCGTAGTGGGGTGGCCCGTTTAACAGTTTGGTAGCCATCTGCACAACCAGCTCACAGAGAAGTTTGGATCCCTTTATCCTGACCACAAACGCTCCAAGAATTTTAATTTTTTTTTAATTCTGTAATTTGGGGAAATAAAACTCTGGTTTCTGAAAAGACTAATTGAAGCCGTGCTTGCGGCAGGGGCATCTCGGTGAGTGGAGAGAGAGAAACCCCCTCCCAGCCCATCTGTGCCCAATTTACTCCGATCTGGCCTCTCTGAGGCTTTTTTTCTTTCTCTCTCTCTTTAATAATTTGTTTTATAATTCCTGGAATCAAACCCATCTCAGACACACTGTTTTATTTTACTGTATTATTGGATTATACTTCCTATAAATCACTGGATGTTATTCATAGGCCACCACCAGAATAACTTCCCCTCTCCCCCCCGACAGCCCCGCATTCCAAACAAGCGCGCACCAAAGTGGGGGTGCAGCAGCACGGGGCACCCTAGAGACACTTCCCGGAAATCCCAGCAAATTTGCCTGGCTGCGGGTGTGAAGCATCAGGCTGCAGCACCTGGATGCCTTCTGGCACTCTCGGGCCGGTCGCTTGTGGAGGTTGTTAGGAGGTCGGGCTTAGGTGGAAGTGGAGAGGGGAGGGGGCTGCCATATGTGCATCCTCAGCACATGCAGGGAGTGAAGTTGCATCCCCCAGGGCCGAGCAGAGTCAGGGCACAGAGGCACAGGGAGGGTCTGGCCGAGTGCGTTGCTTTAGCCGAGGATTGGGAAAGTGGAAAACCAGCGGGAAGTGACGGTTTGGGCATAGGGCATCTGCTCTGCCAGGGTCAGCGGGCGAGGAGGAAAACCTACTGCTTGTGCTCCGACAGTGGGGCCGTGCTCATGTGGGATGTGAGGAGGGCTCAGAGGGCCCCCAGCGTGGCAGGGGCCGGCTGGGCTTTGCTCTGCAGACCCTGGGTCCGTCTTCTCGAGTGGAACATGGGTCGGGATCTCTGTGCGAGGTGGTGTCAGCTGGGAAACCTGGAAGGCTCCTGCAGAAAGGGAGGTTTCACAGCAGCAGCTTCAGAGCAGTATCTGTGGCTTTTGCCACACCGGTGTCCTCAGGCCAGGGCTGAGCAGGTCAGTGCTGCAGGGCTTGGAGAGACTCTGCCTGGCTCAGAGAGGAGCTGCTGGCACGCAGCTGTGACTGCAGCCTGTGCAAGGGTTTGCTAAGGCCCGTGGCCCCGCTTGCTCCTTGAACACCGACACCAGCTTGAGATGCAGATCTTGCCCAAGTCTTGATACAGACAAGGAAGGATCTGTAGGTTAGTACAAATCCCCTGCAGCGCTTAAGCAGCTACAGGACTTCCCCTTTTCAGTGGAGAGGACAGGTCAGAGCCCTGAGACGAGGCTGGGCTGTGGTAGCCGGCTCCGCTGCCATCCCACCCTGCTCACAGCCCTGTGCCGGACACAGCGGGTCTCGCTTTGCTGACCACAGCTGCTCAGGCTTGCAGCCTGAACCCTTAAAATATCCCCAGAGATGGTGCAGAGGCTGGTGGGGTCTGCCTTCAGCAGAGCCTCAGCTCTGACCATTGCCACGGGCTCGTTTCTGCCGCTCGGACCCGGCTGTGCTCAAAGAGCTGAGTGCAGCATCAGAAAAGGCTCAGAGGAAGCGCCTTCTGATCACCTGCGGCCTCATCTCGATGTCTTCTCATGAAGCTCTAACCACATCTTGCATGTTGGAGCTGACAAAAGGTGTAGGGAGTCGAATGCAAGACAGTCCAGTGCATTTGCCCGAGTTTAAAAATAAAGCAGTGCTGTGGGTAGCTGCCTTGGTTTGGTGCAGTTTTAAAATTAGGCACAAAAGAAAGCTTAATAAACCTCAGGCTGTAGATAGCAGCAGAAGCAACTCGATCTTTCCCTGTCTGGGGACCAGAACTGAGTCCTCTTCTCTTAATTCCCCTCTTTGCGTGGTAAATACACACTTCAGCTGTGGGCTGTGACACCTTTGGGCTAGACAACCAGAAGGCTGATGAAGCTGTCACGTGGCAGGGCTGTGTCGTGGGGATGCTGAGCATCTGCAGCCCTGTGCTCCTTTGAGAGCAGAGCCTGAGGTCCTTCCAGCTGCCTGCGGGACTTGGTTTGTAGTGCAAAGCCCACTTGATGCGGGGAGGCTGGAGTTGAGCAGTTGGACATCTGGCTTTCTCGGGGTGCTGGGGCTCTGGCGGTTGCACGGCGATTGCGGACGGAGGTGCGCGCACCGAGATCTCCAGCTGCACCTGGCAGTCGCTGCGTGACTTCCCCTGTGGGACTGGGCAGCGCTGTCTTTAGCGAGGTGGTGTTAATACATAACACTTCCCAAGGCCTTAAGTTTGGAGGAACTGGATGTTTTAATTTATCCTTCCCCTCCTTTCACATTGCTGCTTCTATTTGCTTTGCGTTTGAGTGGTAATGAGGAGAGGAAACCCAGAGGAGGGCTGGGCGATTCTGGTGTCCATCCTTCCCCTTGCTGCCTGCCTTGCACTGAGGCTCCTGAGCGATGTCACTGCCTTGACAAAGGGCTTTGACACTTAACCTGTTGTTTAGTGATATCTGCTACTTCCTGTGTCCAGACACAGCCGAGACCTTGAGATGTGTGAGCGGGAGGAAGGGTTGAAGTGGTGCAGGGAGTGATACCTGCGTTGCTCATCTCAGGAGCCTCACAACTTCCTGTGCCGAGCCTCCTGAGAGACACGTACATGTCCAGAGATGGCAGCTGACCCTCCAGGGTTTCTCCTCTGAGCCACTGGGAGTGTTGGAGGTTGGCACAGTTGCTGGGAGCTGTCGGCGCCTTTCCCTTCAGGGAAGGAAACTGTCTCGGACTTGAGACACATCAGTAAAGTTCAGGTAAAATAATTCTGGCCCAGACGTGTCTTCTGTCTTCAGAGTCTTGCTCTCGGGCTCTTGAGGCTGGTGGCAGCAATGTTTAGACCAAAGTCTTCCTTTGCTTATTCCCCTCAGTTTCCTGTTTAAAAGGCAGATTGTCACATATTTGGGGATTTATTTACCGTAATTGGAGTTATTTTCCTGGCTGCTGGCTTCTGCCCTCTGATGCAAGACTCCTCAGTGAAACGTGTGTCCAGAAAGCCATGTGACTTTTTTTTCCCCTTGCCACAAGTGCCAGCAGGAGATGCAATAATCAACGCGCTGCAGGGAATTTCCACTGGCAGTTCAGGTTTCTGAAATCTAGACGTTGGCTTGGGAGGCAAAAGATTGAGCAGGGCTTTGTGGCAGGGAGGGGAAAGGTTTCCAGCAAAGTTGAGTGTTTGCTGGTGTGTCAGACTCTCCACTCCTGCCCTCCAGCTCCAGTGCAGAAAATTCCCCATCGAGTAGTGTTGGATGGGCTTGCTGGGGGCTTCTGCCTGGTCTGCCTGTCACACAAGCACATCCTTACGTCTGCCCTTGAAGCTGTTCCACGGGGTGATACCGGGATCTCATGTCAGGGCAACAAATAGAGGGGAAATGATTTGTAAACACAAAGCCTGAGTCTGCTTCAGAGCCAAGCTTCAGCAGCTCAAGCAGCAAATCAGGACAGAGCCAGTGACAGGTGAGGTGAGGCTGGAGAGGCTTTGCTGTGATTCCAAGGCATGGCCAGCTCTGCAAACGCTGAATCCAACCCGCTGTTTGGACGAAGAAGCAGCGTCTCTGTGTAAAATGAAAGGCAGGAAATGGAGCAGTGGCACGCTGTGTCCGTCTGTCCTACTGTAAAACGAGAAAGGAGGTGCTGAGGCAGCTGTCCTGGGTCTCTGCATCTCCTCAGCTTTGGTGGTGGAGAAAGAGGGGTGCCGGGGAGTCAGAGTGAGGTGCGCCAGGTGCAGCGGCTTTGGTGAAGCTTTAGATGTTTGCAGCGTGACAGGAAATCCTCTCGCTTTTGAAGAGATATTTCTGATTCTTTAATGTGCCTTGCACCTTTGATTTCCTCACGCTTTTAAGCAGCACCAAGTCAATTACTGTATTTCTGTTTAATTCTCTGAGAGAACACTGTATAATTAGGCTAATTATGCTGCTTTGTGAAGTTGTAAAACTCCTGATTGAGCTTGCGGGGCTGTTTTATAACCTGCCAGGTGTAGGCAGGGAGGGCTGCCCGCCCCGTGCCCCGTGCAGGTTTGGGTGCAGCCTGCCAGCTCGGTGAGGGTAGTTCCTTCCCATGGGCTGCCCCACGGGCTCATCCCCTGCCAGCTCCATCCTGCCTTCCTCTTTCCACAGGCTGCAACCCCTCTGGGAATCCTGTGCCCGGTGCTGGGGGGGCTCGTTGGGATCTCTTCTTGCCTTAATGTTGAGATCGGGAACGGCAGCACGGCCAAGGCTGTGTTTCTGCTCTTGAGTGGCCTGCAGTGAGGAGGTGACCCCACACAGGTTTAGGTGTGGAGATCTTTTATTTTCCCTAATCAGGCTGCGTGTGCCGTGCAGCAGGTTCTTGGCAGCACAGAGCTGGCTCTGCCTGAGCTCAGTGACAGTCAGGAGGAAGGTGTGACCTTCAGGAGTCACCCTGGCTGTGTGATGCTCACTCCACCTTCACTGAACGGGACAGTTTAACCCTGGCTGAGTGACAGCCCTGAAGGCACATGGCCTTTCTCAGATGGAAGGGTCATTTTTCATGCTGGTCGGTGTGGCTGGTGATGGCTGTGGTGGCCTTAGGGCTGGCTCCTAGGTGAGGCACAGAGGGCACAAGTGATTTGTCTGCCCCCGAGGCTCTCAGGTCCCACCCCAGAGAAACAGACAGGAGTGTATCGCTGTGGAATGGGAAGGAGATACACTGTGGGGATGGGTTTAGCTGTGGAGCTTCTCCCATCCCTCCTGGGATCATCTGGCCCCCTGATCCTGGCTCGGTGAACTCCCGGTGCTTCTCCGCCGGCCCCGGGAGCGGAGCAGGGGCGTCTTGCGTAAGCAGCGCCTGCTCTCCGGGTAATGGCACGGGGATGGAGAAGGAGGCTCCGGCTGCCAAAGGCGGGTTGGGAACAGCATAAACCCTTCAGCCCGAGGAGCCAAGGGCTGACAACCCTCGTGCCTGGTGCTGGGAGCAGAGCTCATCCCGCCCGGGGGGCCCCAGGCGAGCGCGGGGCCGTGGCGGAGAGCGGCCAAAGGCGGCCACATGGGCCCGGGTGGCTTTGTAAAAGCAGGCGCAGCGGAAGTGATGCTCCCAGGCCCATCTGCACGGGGAGCGGGAGACGCGCCCCAGCTGGTGCGAGGCCCTGGCAGCCCCGGGAGCTGCCGTCTGTTGGGGTTTACTGCTGTCTACGTTGAAACACGGCTTGGGAAGGACGGGAGGGGGGTCGGTGGCACGGTGCCAGTCCCAGTTCTCCTGGCCTTCTCGTTCCTCTCTCCTCCTCCTCCTCCCCGCTCCCTCCAATGCTTTAAAGTCACATTTCCAGGCCAGACATAGAATTAATCTCTGGGCACTTCACATTGCTGGCAGCGCAAAGCAGGATGTGGGATCTTTTTTTCTCTCTCTCTGCGTCTTGGCTGACTTTTTTACCTCTCGAAGAATTTGGAAGGGCCGTGAGATTCCCCCCACCCCCCCTCGCCTCAGTGCCGTGCAGTTTTTCAGCACGCTGATCACCCTGCTGTGGCTTCACCCTAATAGATTTCATATGCTGACACAGTTGACATCAGTACCAAACTATTTTACATGTGATCTGGTGTATTTCCTGAGGAAATCTGCAAGATATTTATTAAGAACTAATAAAATAAACCTCTCCATGAGCTTTTAGGTAGTTTTCAATTTTTCATGTCTCTCTCGTTTCCTCTTATCAATGAGTTTCTATTTTCTCCCTCCTCTCTGACCATTGCAAAAGGAAACAAAAATAAATGTTTTAAACTGTTCCTGAATGGACACTGGGAATATTTCTGTAGTGATGTATTAGCAAAGTCGTATTTTTAGGGCTGTATTGTCAAGACTAAAAATATCCCGCTGCAGTGCATCCTTTTTATAGGGCGCTGTGTGTGTGTGTGTGTGCGCTGAGCGTTGTACAAGTTTGCACCAACGTGTAAAGGTCTTTGTACTACTGCAGCACTGCCTCCCCATCGCAGCTGGACTCCATTAGGCCTTGGAAATTAGTGTAATCCTGGTTAAGAAAGGGGAAAAAAAAAAAAAAATTAATCAATCTCGCAGAGCCGCGTTTCCCCAGCTGAGCCGGGATACCTGCGTGGCAGCCGCGCTCCGACGGGCTCCAGCCGCCGGTGGTTTTGCCACGGCTTTCCTGTCACGGAGGGTGTTCCCTGACGGAGAACAGCGGCTCTGCTCTCCCTGCTTCCCCCGGAGCAGCGGGGTTCGGGCAGGACGGGCTGTGGGCTGCAGTCACCCCGTGGGTTCTGCTCATTTGTCACGCTTGGGAACCGCTTTGGGGCCGCGCTGTGCTGGCGGGCAGGAGCGTGTGCGTTTGTTTGTGTGTAGCTGGGAGCGGGCTGGATGCTTCGCGTTCTCGGAGGGATTTTCTACCTCTCTGCTATTTGTGTCTCCTTCAATTAACTGCGATTGGAACAGAGAGAACCAAAGGTGGGCGCCGGGCTGAGAAGCCGCCTCCCCTCTGCGCTGGTTGCGGGGGTCCCCGGGGCGCGACGGGAGGCGGCTCTGCCTCTCCGTCACGTGTGATGGATGCAGCCCTTTCCAAACACAATTTCCCCTCCGGCTCGCGTCCGCGGAGCCCGGCGTGGCGCTGCGGCCGTCACTCCTGTCCCCAGCAGCAGCCTTGCGTCACGGGTGGTGGGTGCAGCGGCTGACGGGGACCTGACGGCCGGGCCAGCGCCGTGCGCATGGCACACGCGGCGCGCCGCGCTCCCCCTCCGTCTCCTCCGAGCCGCTCTCCGTTCACTCGCGGGTTCCTCGCAGCTTTCCTGTCTGCTGCCGTCTGGAGAGCCACGGCCTCCCTGCTTCCTGTAGAGCAGTTCAGCGAAAGCAGTAATTAGGGCCCGTAAAAATTTATTTTATTAGCGAGAAGTGTTGGTGGGTAATTGGCCATAATTTGAACCCAGCCAGATTGGAGATTA